>OMNM01035265.1:10555-22823 GCA_900302745.1 Parablennius parvicornis | reverse complement strand
ACAACAACATGTTGCATCAAATGTCCATGACAGGAAGTGTTTGTCTTGTCTTCTCGTAACAGAGGGGAACTGCGCCTGGTGCCTGCCTGGGTGGCGCCTTCTGAAGTCACGTTGCTATTATTTTACAAACAACGTAGTTTTCCTCAGAAAAAACTGGAACGACAGCCGAGCAGACTGCATCAGTCGTGCGAGCGACCTGGTCGTGATCGACGACCTGGAGGAGCAGGTCGGTCAAAACTCAAATCAGACAAACGGTTGAATAACATTGAGTTTCTAGGACCTTTATAAAGTATTTAGATCAGGAGTTTTAAACTCCTGGCATCAGGCTCATGACTTGATGTCAAAATTGTGATGTAGTTTAGTTACTTTTTAATCCTTGTTTTTTTTCCAAAATAATATAAATGACAAGATTTTGTGTATTTAAGCCGTTTAAATAATTCAATTCAGTGATATTTCTATAACACCAAATATAACACAATCATTTTAAAGCTCTATTAGAGAGAAAAATCTCGCCAATTCAAGTTGTGGTTGCTCTGTTTTCTACAATTTCCCCACAAAATGGCAGGGGTTATTAGTTCATTATATTGTATAATGACTTAAAATGAATTTAAAACAATCTCATAATCAAATAAACAAACTAACAAAATACCATATGCCATAACATGTAATAATACTATATTCTTAAAAGAAAAAGGGGGCATAGGTAGAAAAAATATTGATAAAAGAAAAAAATAAGGATCAGATTTAAAAATGTATGACATATTTTAATAGATGAATTAGCTTTTTTTTGTATTGTACACCTTACATGACTTCCAGTTTGTTTGAGTTTAAAAGCCCAACTTAAAAAGATTGCATCTGACAATTGGCAAAAATTAGTTTGTCAATGACTTCTAAAGTCCGTCCATCCTCTCCATGAGATCTTTTCAAGGTAACACGACAATGCAGAACACAACTCCACAATCTGCTCTTAAGATGTCATTTAAATTGAATAATGGCTCTGTTTCTGAACGCAAGTAAAACCATCTCAGAGGGTTAATTTTTCAATCTTTTGATGCCCTTTTAATTAAAAAATACTTAGAAAAACAAGATTAAACATGGCTGTTGAGATATTCTCATCTTGAACGGAGCCGATCGCAACAGAAATGAAAAACCGTCCACATCCTGGAGTTCTTCAATACCGTTTGATTTAAAGTCTCTAGAAATCTAGAGTTCTCCCTGTAAAACATCTGTATTCATATGCATGACAAAACATTTTCTGCCTCATTGATGATAATGAGAATGAACTTTAAATGTGCTTTTACTGCTTGTGCAGCCTGATTGTTGATGCTCCATGTGACTGGAAACGTGTCTGAACTCACACAGCAACTCTTGAATGAGAACCTCATTAGACGCTACGGCTCGCCTTGGTGGCAGGTTGGATTCTGGGTCGGGCTCACGGGCTCTCCGACAAATGGGACGTGGACATGGATTAACAACGGGAAAAGGGTGAATTCAACGTAAGACTGTGCACACACACTCATTCATCCCATCAAACATTATTCACACAAGTGCAGCTCACAATTGGATAGTTCCTTTCTATGAGTAATTGTTCGAACATAAATTTGTCTTTGATTTTTTGTTGTTGTTTTCTTTTTGTTTACCCCAAGACAATGGAGAATTGGTCAGCCTAACCAAAGTGGAATTCAGAGCGGGAACTGTGGGGCCTTTTACTACAATAATGACCGACTGAAGACGTTGTATAACGCAAACTGCCAGCAGCACTTTTTGAACTGGGTCTGTGAGATGGACATGAACAGGACGTGAAACCTCCATGAAAACCACTGTGTGACGATAATAATGCATAATAGTTAGAGTTTGTCAAAATTATTCGATATTTTTCAGGTATATTGGTCCTCGGAACCTGGAAAGTTACCAGTTGAAAAGTTCCCATTTCCTCGTTGAAAGTGTTCAATACACAAGCAACATAAGCAAAACAATTACTACAATCTATGTTGTGTTCAGACTTGATTTCTAGATGTATGTAAACGCTGCTGTTATCTAGTAAAGAGCTGCATATGGTATAATAATTAGATCTAGTTGTTTTTCATCAAAGTAAAAAAAACAACAGGTTTATAACCGAATGTTATTGGGGTGAGTGATATCACAGTAGCAGGTGTGAGCAATCAGAAACTCCCCAGTTTTTCAAGTAGGTCAGTAAAAATACATTTTATCCCCTGGATCACAGCCACTCATCATCATTCCAAATCTGAATGTCAATTTTTTTTTGTTAATTATTATTCAAGCCTTTAACATGACTGAATAGCCATTGTTGTAACTAAATGAATAAAAATAACCTTGAAGATAAAAGAAACCCTTCTCACTCATTATTGTTGAATAAAGTGGGAATCATGTTGTTTATGTGATCTCCCTTAAATTGACCTGCGTCCCCTGTGAATAATTAACACATGAACTTCTGCTTGTGAAAGTACAGTCTCTCCGAAACACGAATACACACACAGGTCAATGACCTGAGAGGTAAAAAAAAAAAAAAAAAAACTCCTCGGGGCAATCTTGTAAACTAGTCCTCTTCTAAACAGCAAAAATGGACGACAGGAAAATATTCAGTCGAGTTGCCGATGACACGTATGACAGACTGGAGTGTCAAGAGGAATTGGGTATCGATGAGTGGCCTGTAAATACAGAGCAGGAGAAGCAACACGGTAGGTCAAAGAGTGGAATCTCAATGCTGCTCAATTTCATTCGATCTGCTCTGTAAAATTGAAGATCACTTTTCAGCTCTTAATGTTGCTTTACATGAGTCTCTGATTTTAGAAATAGTCCATCCAGAAGTTATCAAAATGTGTAAATCAGTGTTAAGGTAGCAGCACAATTTAATCTCAATGGTGCAAACCAGTAAATATCAGCTTCAATATATGAATAAATAACTACAACTGCAAATCTGTGTATTTGTTTCTGCGCAACAAAGACATAACAAATCATTGAGTTCACATGACAAACCTGAAATTTTAATAAATTAAGTGCAATTACAACAACGTTGTCTCAGTTCACCATGTGCTTTACAACTTACAGATCACAGGGGATTTTTATTAAACTATTTACATCTTTGAATGCAGAAAACATTTGTCTACATGTAGCTGGAACTCAGAAAGAGAGTCTATTAGTTCATATTGTGATCAGAATAAATCGTTAAATTCTAGAAATGATCATTTAATTCGACACGTTTCTACATCTGTCTTGATCATCTGAACTGAACACAAACTAAAGTGTGCCCCTAATGGTTGAATGCATATATTGCAGTCATTGTCATAATTTGTCATAATGTCTAAGCCACATTTACCAGCCCAATTGTCTCAGGTGGGTTGGTACTGCACATATTGAAAGTCAGGATCAAGCAAACTCTTCTTCTTCTGCTGTTAACCCAAATTCCAGAAAAACCTCAAACTTTTTTCTTGTTTTATGATAAATAATCACAAGTATGTTCTAAGAAGGTTCCATTTAAATGAAAATAATCTGAAATCCACAAGTGGCCTGGTGACTCTCTCTACAATCAAATTTGAGCAGATTCCCATCATTCTTTAGCAATAAGGCTGCTAACATTCACTCCTAATTTACTGCTGGGATTGCTAATTTATTGATTAGTGTCGAAGTAGTGTTAATGTATTGACCTACTATGTTATTTCATCTAAGGGGTTCTCAAATTGTAGGATGGGCCCACATTGCTTCCCCCTGTTCCCACAAATTCTTAATAACCTCTGCTGAGATGTAAAATAATAATAACTAATTTAATATGAGACATCATCTTGTGCTACTTGAAGGCTTTTAAATGACAATGAAAATCTGGTATTTACATATAAAAGTTTCCAGTAACAACATTTAAAAACGTATTTCTTCTTTACCTGTGTTGCCTATTTATGCATCACTTTGAACTGAGCCATCACTGTATGCCGTGTTGTTCTGGTACTGATCATCCATTTCTCTGTGCAGTGACCGTGTCCTCCATGAGACCTGAATCCTCAGTGAATCAGTACAAACTCCTTGTGATCAGCCTGGCAGTGCTCGCTGTCATTCTCCTGACAGTCAATATTGGTCTGGGAGTTTATTGTGAGTGATCATCAACCCTTAAGACACAAGGGATTGTTTTGCATGATCATCCTGTGCATGTGGCTCTTTAGTCTCTATATTGTCTCCTGGTGCTACGTGAACATATCTTAATGACTTTTCCAACTCTGATTAAATACAAATATACTGTAAACTAAAAGAAAATAATAGTTTTCATTCAAGACTCATTTCAAATCTGGAAGTATAGCAGCTATGTTAACACTATGCAGCTCAACGACAATGATGAAAAACTGTTTGAATAAGGTTTAAAAAAAAGCAATATTGATAATATTTTCTGCAGATCTCAAAAATAGAAGCTTGTTTCATGTTGTTTTACAACCCATAAATCAGTAATGTAGTATTATCTATCTTATACATTGAATATTTTATATCATAATAGAAATCTCTATCCACCACTGTACATTACAGTCCCAGTGAAACACCTTCAAAACAAATCAGTAAATAAAGTAAAAGTGTAGATATTGTAAGATAGGCATGCATGTGCAAATGTATGAGGGATACAAACAAACCGATCATATAATGTTCAGTTGTTCACATGCATTAGAGTATAAATGTAAATGTAGCTGGTGCTTTCTGTTTTCATACATGATGTCTTCACCACTTTGTAGACAGAAACCTTACTGCACGCTATTTAGTGACGGACATCAGCAGAGAGATGGCAAAGCTGCAGGCAACATACGACCAGGCGGTCCAGAGCAAACAGGAAGCCCAGAGACAGCTGGTGAAAGAGAGGAGCGACCATCAACTCAGCAAGTGGGAGCTGGAACACCAGGTCAAAAGAAGCAAAGACTACCAGAAGCAGATTGACCAAATTCAGGTGGAGATTTCCAGGCTGACGTCTCACCTACCTCTGCTCAGTGAGTCTGTGTAGAAGCAATTATTGTCGTTCCGCAGCTGGCAGCGCGCCTCATCTTGTTTTCGGTGTCTACAGAGGAAGGCTGCAGGCACTGCTTACCCGGGTGGAGCTTCATAGACTCCACATGCTACTACTTCGCAGTCTCTGAGACCCTTTCAAGCAGGTCGTGGCACAGCGCCCGGCAGTTCTGCCAGAAGTACGACGCCGATTTGATCGTCATTAAGAGCCGAGAGAAACAAGTAAGAGGCAACATGCTGGCCAGGCCCGAGGTCATAGGTGGTCAGAAGCAGTTCAGTAAAAATAACTGTGCTTCAATGAGACTAAAGATAATAATGTACATGTGTGGTGTGTTTGCTTGTGTGTACCTTTCCTGTGTTTTCAGCGGGCAATAATTGAATTCATATCTCAGTATCACGACACATCGATAATATACCACCAGAATGGTTACTGGACTGGACTCACCGACGCGGAGGACGAAGGAGTCTGGAAATGGGTCGATGGGACCAGACTCTCTGATGGGTATTTAAAAGATTCAATGTCACCCGGATAGTTGAAAGTAACAGACTAATACTAACCAAATAATTTAATATGAGAGCTGAATAATGTGCATGTGTTTGTTATCTTCACAGGTACTGGCATGTAGGAGAGCCCAACAACCAGCAGAATGAAGACTGTGCAGCCGTGTATCCCTCAGAAAACCCCTTCAGATCATGGAACGACGCTCCATGCACTTATAACCTTAAGTGGATTTGTGAAAAGGAGCCAACATTTCTGGGTTAATGTCATTGTGGTGTTTAAAATACAAACTTTTGGCTTCAGTTTGAAAAGACAAAAAAAAAAGAAAAAGAGAGTGCCTTATGAATCCGGGTACATTTTATGAAGTGTTTTAATTGTCAAGTAACGTTCAGATATGAAAATAGATCTGCTTCATACAAAAGGTATGCTAATCGGTTCACTATTTCCCATCACTTTTTCTATGTACATATGTCATATGACTGGTAAAAACTATTGAACAGCAAGAGAATTCCCTTTTTTTTTTTTTTCAAATCGCAGAGAAATTCATTAAAACTTATGGAAAGAACAAAATCTTTACACAAAGTCTGCACATCTGTAAAAGCTTCTGAATTCAGAACTCTGAAGTCTGACCAATTATGAGATGTAATACATACAACTATTTCATGTTGGAAGTATACTCATTACCTGGCACTTCAGTATAAATGCGCCTCTATTGACAAAACAGCATTTCCTTGCTTTTGTTGACTCTATCCAACAAGATTTCACTATTCTAACCATAATTCCCCATCTGATACGATTCAGACCTTCAAAGCTCTGAGAAATGCTGGCGGAGTTGTTTAAGAAGCTGCTGAGTGTCGACGTGCTCCGGAAAAGCATCTTCAGACTTTTGAGCCGCCGTGTAGCTGCTCTGAAGGTCCCCGATCTAAACAGAGAAACACACGTCACCTTGACGCACTGTCATGGATCGTATCGCACCTCATGCACCGTTTACCGAGCAGGAAGGATTTACCTTGTCGGAGAGAATTGAGAGATTGAAGTGCGGTTCGTACATGTGAGGGGACAGTGACGCCGCAGTCTGCAGGAAAGCTTTAGACTGCACCCGAGACAGAGAGGACACTTCATCAGAATGTTCACACAAAGAATTGTTCCTGCTTTAACATTGTAACACAGTATTTTGTTTGGCGAAATGGTTCAACTGTTCACGGTACAGGAGAGAAAAGTACAGGAATCAAGTGCTGTCTTCAGCTCTTTATAGTAGGGGTGTCAAACTGATGGACCGTGGGCCAAAACCAGCCAGTTTAGTTTGTAAAAAAATTAATAATGCAACATCTGTGAGAATAGGTTTTTTTGGGATTTGGTTTTTTTTTTACATTTCACTGTATTTCGCATCAGAATGTTTCATCAAAATTGATTAAATATACACATTTTCATCACATACTTCACATACTTCACACATGCTTGAGAAAGCTTCTTGTGGCAAAATTAACCCACACCAGCTGCAGTTTTAAAAACACTTTTAGATCGAAATGTCCGCCTGTTTTTACTGCCACCAACTAACAGGTGCCATGACAAAAGATTCTCTTTAAAAGAGTCAATACTGTAATGGGAGCAGTTAGGAAATGACTCGTGATAACACAGACTACGTTAAACAGTCATTAATTACCTTCTATTACTAATCTGTGTTACCTCATATCAGTGAGTCCATCATGAGGTCATACAGGCTTTTTTAATGGCTTAATAAAAGCTATGACTCAGGAACATGTCCTCACCTGTTCAATGTGACCTTTGCGCAGCTCCAGCACAGCCAGGTTGTTGTAGGCCTCAGCATGGTCATTATTAAAAGCCAAAGTCAGTTTGAAACACTGGTAGGCCAGTGTCAGGTCCCCGATGCCCTACAAACATCAAACAGATTCATTTTGTCTTGAAACCACATACATTACTGGGTTATTCTGAGAAACTCCCTGCGACTGTTATAACTCACCACAGCTACATGGCCGATGTTGTACCAGACGTCGGACTGCTCTTCGTCACTGGCTACCAGAGCCAGAGCCCGCTCAAATGAGGACAGGGTCATGTCATACTGCTGAGCGTAAAAGCAGCACAGGCCCAGGTTGTTGTACAGCTGGCAGTTATACACGCCCATCTGGAGCAGCCGTCTAGCAAAGACACAAACGTCACAGAAGGAAGAAACTTCCTCATCGGGTCATTGAAACTCCTAGGTTTTCTAGAAGTAGAACGGGAGGCAGAGCTTTCAGCTCTCAGGCTCCTCTCATGTGGAACCAGCTCACAGTTTCAGTTTAGGAGGCTGAAACAGGTTAGGATTAAGACTTTTAGGACTAAACCAAGATATTTACGGTGAAATTCTGCCAATCTCTGAAACTGTTCCTCAGAGGAGAGCCAGGTTTGCCGGACACCAGTTAAGAGCTAAAGTCCAAATTATTTTGACGTCCTTCTGTGGAGACTACCTTGCTAAAGGTGAGGTTACAGACCTCAGGTCTGAACATTGAAGAACTAAAGCAGGTCACGTCGGAATGATGTTACTGGCGCAAAGTTGTGGCAACTTCATGATCGAATGAAGAAGAAGACTTTTCTATTTATTAAAGTTTACAGTTAGGACTGTTCAGGATACCCAGGACCATTTTCTAGTCCAGCTACTATGGGTTAAGGCAGCTGGGAGACCTTTACTGCACTGAGCGTTTTTCATTTAATTTCACTCTCTGTGTTTCTCTATTTCATGTCACTCATGTTTATCTCCCCCCTGCAGTCTATCTGTCTCTGTCCTATCCTTTTATCATGTAACACCACCTGGAAAAGCAGAAAATCTCTGCCTCTGAGCCTGGTTCTGCAGGTTTCTTCCTGTTAAAAGGAAGTTTTTCCTTCACACTGTCTCCTATGCTTGCTCAAGTGGAATGTGGGTTTTATGGGAGCATTATTTTTGGATAACTACTTGTCAGTACGTACACAGAGTTACCTGTCTGTATCTCGTAATGGGTGATTTGTCTGTATTTTCAGCACTTTTAGCCCAATACATAGACTATGAATGTACAACTATGAATATCTTTCTACACATAAACAACTCTGATTACATGAACAAATTATAAAACAGATTAGCTAATTTCATTATTGTGGTTAGTATCTGATTACAGACAGATTCCGGTTTGCAATGACAAATTCTTTTACCTGTTGAATAATCTAACTTCAGACAGATTGAGATACAGAAGACTCTTCATACGCACTGACAAATGGTTTTACTACAATAATGCCCCCCATATGGTTTTTGTCTGTAAAAGCGCACTGAAATGGCTGCGACTTGAATTGAACGTTCTTCATGACCTGACAGACTGTGAACAGACCTGTAAAAGCGGAGAGCAATCTCAGGCTGGTCCGTGTAGAAGTGATTGCTGCCTATGCAGGCGATCGCTTCAACATGAGTGTTGTCCTGCTTCAGGACGTCTTTGTAGTACTCTGTCGCCGATGAAATGTTGTTCATCTCCTGAGACAATATTAATGCAGAGACAGTACATTTGTCATCTTCCCTTGTTCTGCTACACTGAGAGTGGAGGAAGCGGACGCTACGATGATGTGATGTACCTCATGAATGCGAGCGATTCCCGTTAGGAGGGTGACCTCACCGGGGAAATGGTCCAGACCTTGTTTGAAGAGGTTGAGAGCTGTAATTGGTTGATCCATGCGCTGATAGACCTACAGGCATACATGAATAATGTTATCTATCTGAATGTACAACGACTATGAGAGAGGAGATCCACAAACTCTTATTACATCAGTTGTTGATTTTTTTTTTTACCTTTGAAAGGTAGAGATATGTATCTACCACCTCTTGATGGTTGAGGGCCGACCGAAATTGTTTCTCTGCTTCTCTATATAAACCAAGCCTGTGAAGAGCACAGGAAAGTCAAATGAAACTTCTATATATGTCAACTTGAACAGTAAGAATGTTTCCGAGGAACTTACCTGTAATAACATTTACCGAGCTGAACTTTCCACCACCAGTCTTTGAACTGTGCATGTTCAGTAGCCTGGGCAGCCAAATCTAAAGCCTACAGCCAAAATGGAATATGAATGTTACATGAGTCATAGACAACAATACTGAATATAATTTTTTGTAATGTAGATATATGCAGCACCTACATTTCTCACGTCATTTTCGTGATGAAAGATATACTCAAACAGGGTCTATGGAAATAAAGAATGTTACTATTGTACACATAAGAAATAAAAAAAACAACAACTCATATTTCTATTATTGCATGGATGAGTTTCACACTTACTCTTGATAAATTGGGCTTCTGAGAATACTTGGCCAGATTTAGTCTTGACAAATTAATAAATGGTCCTTCCGGATTAGTTAACATCGAAGCCTGTAGAAACATAAAAACAAAATATCTGGTTGAATGCTTTAGCTTCAAGCTTTGCATTTGGCATATGTGCTTTTCATCTCTATCACTCCAGGACTGTTTATGACAAAACATAAACTTCAAAAATACAGGACAAATACACCTTTCCATAATGACAGGCTAAGGAACTTCTCCATGAAATTCATTGGTTGCCCACTTTTGACAACTTTACATCCATGAAATCAAAATAAACCCAGGAACACTTGTATTAAGGGGCTTAAATTAAAAAAAAAATTAGTTGTATGAGAGAGCAAATGACAATATCAATATAAAAAGTCATTTTGAGTTAAAAAACCATCTAGAAAATGTTTGATTTGTGTGCCAATATATCCATATTTACATCTGACTCACATGTGACCTTCATTAGAAATTTAAACACTCACTGTTCCCAAACGGATGAATCTTCCAGAAGCACTGGTAACGGGACGAGCTGTGCTTGCAGTACGCGGTGTTTTGATGGCCTGCTCCATTGTCCCGGGACGACCAGACTGTGTGCTGGGTCTCACAAATCCAGTGATTGGACGCCCTGACTGAGTCATTGGCCTGCAAAAGAAAGTGGGGAAAAAGCTGACTAGGAATTTGTACTTTCCTGATGACAATCTCAATTTGTTGATGGATAAGGTACCTGACAGCTGGTGTGGGACCTCCTCCTTGACTTGTTCCAGGAAGTCTCAATGATGTTCCAGGTCCTGCAAGAAAGTTCAGTCTTAGTATCAAAAAATAGGTAAATCACAGATTATTTTGCTTGAGAGCGAGTTAATACTTACGTGCAACCTGAGCAATCGAGCTCTCGTCCAGCATAATCTCAGCAATCCCCTCCTGATCAACTTCAATTTCATCAATGTACACCATCTCTGTCAAAGCATGAGTTTTCAAGCTCCAAGCAGCCTGCAACACATGCATGTCGTAACCACCAAGAATAACCAGCCATATTACAGTCAGGACTCAGGTTCAGCCTTGAAAAAGGATGAACATGGCAGGAATAGAGTGAAGTGATGATTACCTCCGACATAAGCAAGGAAGAGTCCTGGAGATAGCATGCAGTGGGTTAGTGAGAGGAAAATAAAGATCAACAGATGAGAATAAATGATGAGGGTGGGAAGATGACAATAACACACGGAGAGGAGGAAAGTAAAGGTGTAACGTAAAGCAGAGGCACTAAGAAACACAGTTAAAGAAACGAGTAGTTAAATCAAGAAGACATGATCCACAACACGGACTAATCTGGATTATACAGCTTCACTGCGTTAGCATGTTAGGCTAACTACACCACAGTACCTGATCGTAGGGATTGTCCTGTAAGATCTTTGTGCAGATGTCTGAACACTGGTGGAGCTTCCGCCTTCTCGAATAGCTCCACGCTAGAAACAAAGGGTCCATTGTCACCTCCATGGCTTTCGGGAAAAGCGACGCAATTAGTGAAAAGTCGTCTAGCAAACGGGACGATGGCGGAAGAGAAGCTTCCTCTGTCGCTCGGCAACAGTGGAGGAGGCGGGACTTGAGTGACGTACTTCCGGATATGAAAAATAAAACTACATCGTGTGTTTATATTGGATTATAGTCAAAGTTAAAAGAAATTATGCAAAATTAAATATGCATATTTTTCTTTTCATAGCAAATGTGAGGAAATATGATATCAAATCCTTAGAGTGATTATTGAAATATTTGTTTGTTTTTTCATATACAGTATTGTAGTATCTTGAAGTATTTCTTGTATTAGCATAACTTGTGTTATGTCAAAGTGCTAAACACATCTATCAGATGCACACACTGGGAATCTCCTGTCCTCAGTTTGGGAACCCATCAATCAATCCATCCATCTTCTATCCTGCTTTGTCCTGTACAGGGTCACAAGGCACGAGAGCCTGTGGGTGAAAACCCACACACAGGGAGAACATTCTAACACCACACAGAAAGGCCTGGCCAGTATTAGACCCTATTTAACTTCTTGATGTGAGGTGAGAATGTGAGTATGTGTGGTTTTCTGCCTCTTTGTGTTTGTTCTGTGATGGACTTGAGACTTGTCAGTTGTATCTTGCTCCGACCCATAGTTCACTGTGATCGGTTCCAGCACCTTGTGACCCTGCACAAGATAAGAAGATGACAGAAGATTGATGTATGGTATGAGTAGGTTATGTTTTATCTTACTAGTTGTAATAGTAAGGATGCTCACTAGTACTACTATTAAAGCACAAAATTTCCAGTGGTAGTACGTAGATATTTTGGGCATTACTAGTAATATTAGGTAAATTACAACAGTAACACCTTACTATTAATACTATTATTATTATTATTATTATTATTATTATTATTATTATTATTATTATTATTATTATTATTATTATTATTATTATTATTATAT
>OMNM01035260.1:0-23565 GCA_900302745.1 Parablennius parvicornis | reverse complement strand
TTTCAACAAAAAAAAAAAAAAAAAAAAAAAAAAGTCAGAACAACATTTACTGAGCTTATCTACACAGCCAATCAAAATCACAACCATTTTCCTGTGTCAAGGCGGATGTGTGAGGTGAAAGCCAACATATCACAATTAGACGTAGGAATATGTAATTACTCGTGTTGGAGCACAAAAAGGGCAGAAGTAATGTCAAATACATTTTCCTGATTAAGTTGTGCACTTTAGATTGTTAAGGAAGATATCTTTTCATGCCCTGAATTTGCATTGCTAACTAATACATTTACTGACGCAGTGATGCCGGTTATATTTTCAGACCAATTAAAATCCTTGCTATCGGAGGGCTGGAGGGTGTATGTGAATTAATTGTGACAAACAAAACAACATGTACCTTGCTTATAATCCACACTGCTTGTTATTTAAAGCATTAAACATTTTGTATGCACTGCAGATATGACTACGTTGGAGGGCATGGTTGTCAGTACAGGACATAGAGTCATACAATGCAATTTTTCTTTGGCTAATGCTTAAATCCAATGTGCACCTGATAAGTAGTATAACACAACTAGGCTTCCTAAGAAGCTAACTTGTTAAATAGTCTTGCTTAAAGATCACATCCCAGAGATCTCATGACAAGGTCATTGTTGTAACCTTTGACCTGCTGGTCTCTAGTTATCTCAGTAACAAACCCATATTCATGAAGGGAAAAATTAATCTGAACTGAGTGAAAGTATCAACAATAACAAAAGTGAAATGCACACCGGTATGTATACATTCAGATATAATGTGAAATATGACAAATCCTTATAAAATTGCTTGCAATTTTTAATGTGATTCAGCATCTTGTCCGTGTGGCACTTAAACTGATCAAGCAAAATTTTCACATTTCCAAGATCCTGAAGCTCAATCTACCTGTGCCCATCATTCCATTCAACTTACCATCCAACAATTTCATTCTGTTGCTTTTGCCTTTCCTCTCTATATGTTGTGATTACTTGGTACTATTTAAATGTTGTCAAGGATCACTGATTGAGAAAAGATCACTCATTAAGACTCCTTTCAAGAGAAAAATCCAAAAAGTAAAAAAAATCCAAATACGGTGAAAAGAATGGAGCACAACGAATAAAGAAATGATAAGAAGACAACCGACACAGATGAACCGGAAATAGTGCCTCCTATCGCCTTATCTATCGACTTCTCCTTAATCCCGGAAGTGTTTAAGTGGCAGCCATGATAAGGACTGTCCAAATTCTCACTAAGCAAAGGAAAGTAGGCTCATTGCCTCCTTTAGAATGTCCTTTAGCATAGGAAACACTGATGTATCCTTCAGCAAAGAAGGCGAGCCCATGCTGCCCCACAATTCCTTGCTGCGGCAGCATTTAAAGGGACCCGCTCATTCGAGCGTTCTCGGACGCTCACGATGACGGAAAAAGGACGCAGATCGTTTAAGTTACCAAAGCAATAATCTGCCTTGAACAACTTTAAATCATTTGAAACCCAGATCCCAACTCGGAATGTTCTGGATGTTGTAAAACAAACAGAGTAACCTCTACAAGTCAGAGTTTACTGATGTGTGTGTTGGTTCTTATGATATGATATATAATATCAGATATTATCATATAATTGACATAAAACAGAGACTCTCTCATTGAAGAAAAAGGGATCAGAGACATTTTTAGCCACATTATGCTTTATTCAACATATTTCATTTACCTAGGGGTTTTTTGCAGTTGTACATTTGTATTCTTACAACAATTTCATAAAATCGTACTTATTTTGGATTAATGCTGATTTCTGAGAGGAAGCTGAGTGTGTGCAACTATTCCCAATGTGACGTTCTTTTAGTTTCACTTCAGTTCCTCGTAGCCTGGCAGCGGTTAGAGGCTTTGAGAAAAGTGGTAGAAATGCACTTTTTGCAGTCCATTTTCGGAAATTTGTAGTTTTTCATCAGAGCAGACGTCACTAACTTGCGCCGCCGTCTGATTATTATGACGTCACCTAGTGTAAGTGTGGTCCGACTGTCACAGCAACGTGATCGCCTTTAACTAACCCCTTTGGGAAGCTTCCTAACGCCGAACGTGGGTGACGTCACGGGGTTAACGTAAAGTCGATAGGAAAGGAGAAAGAAGGGACAATTCGGACGTAACTCAGAGATTCAAATGATCAAAATAACACAAGAAACTAAACGTGTACCATGACACATTTTCTGTGTCTAAAAACTACCCCTGCAGAGTACAGCAAACATGAAAAGGGAAGAGGCTGCTTGGGAGAGCAATTTGCAATTTGAGAGGCACGTCCTTTCAACAGTTTGAACTTCATACTTCATGAGTAACACTGTTCAGACAGTGAGTGAAGTCCACACAAGAGTATGTGAAAGTTAGTGAAATGGGAATAAAAACTGAATTTAAAAAATAAGAAAAGAAAAAGAAATTGTTGGCCCATCACAAACAGCTCTTTCCCCCCATCATCGTATTAGCATATTGCTCTTATTCTGGTAATATGCCAGCAAGATGATTAGCTGTTTGACATGTTGGTTCAGAAATACCACAGAATGTTGCTATTTTTCTATCAGTAGGCATGACTCACAGTTACACTGTCATCTCTCAATAGCAGATGTCATTCACGCATCTGAATTTACCGCTAAAGCGACTGCATTTCTTATTCCTCTCCTAGTTTGGAAGTGCAGCCACAATCTGAAAGAGGAGGTCTGGAAATAAACTGGGAAACTGCATGTTTAAATCAGCTTCATTCACAGTGTTTCCATGGTGATCCTGTCT
Organism: Parablennius parvicornis; assembly: GCA_900302745.1. Classification (NCBI taxonomy): domain Eukaryota; kingdom Metazoa; phylum Chordata; class Actinopteri; order Blenniiformes; family Blenniidae; genus Parablennius; species Parablennius parvicornis. Next base: position 20,788 of record OMNM01035260.1, on the reverse strand, counting down.
ATAGAACAATCGATTTTATAAAAATGAAATATGAGCATCTGATAAATGAATAGTAGATTTTGGTGTGTATAACAGATCGCAATGCACTAATATGCAGTTTGACTTCAATTTTATCATCTTAATGTTTTTTATATTTTATACTTTTCATATAATCTATCAGATTATTTGAACAGACAATTCAAACTAGGAATTCAATGTTTAAAAGAATGCCTCAATTTTAAAAGACATGAAGTTACATCCACCAGTACATTTTACTTTCTGGCCTAATTGTCCAAGGACATAAAGGCTACATAAAACGAGGAAGGCTGTGAATTTATGAGTATAAATAACCTTAATGTTATGAGTTAATTTGTGATTTTATATAATTTGAATCTTTCTACAATTTTCTTTGCCTCTGTCACTTTAGAAGCTCGCTAATTGTAAACCAAGAGCAGATTTCGTAAAATAATGAATTATTTATTATCTTAACTGTTACATGTTCTCTGTTGTTTTACTTTTTAATCTAATATATGGTGTTTATTGTGCATCAAGCATTGCCCTCCTTCCAACTTTAATGGTACTGTATCCCCTTAGGGACTATTCCAGTACTCCCTTGTGTCCGCCAAATAACTGTGAATCACAATCATTCCTCAAAGCGCTCTGATATAGATTCGAAAAGAAAAGAAAAGGAAGGAAAAAAAAAAAACACCTGTTCCAAAAGCATAGATATGCACTCAAAGAAAGAGTTGGAGCTTTGCTTTGGTTTAATTTCATGCCTTGGGGGGTGCAAAAGCCTTTGATCTGGACATTCATCATCCAAATGCATTATGTTCCTGCATTGAGCTTTAGATTAATGAATTGGCACTGTTAGGAGGATTTTTCCCTCTTAAGACCTGACCTTCAAATATGTGCTTGCCACTTCTACTTTTATACAACAGCATGTAGACTATAACACAGCCTCACTGTACCGCTAAACAAATTGAATTGTGTTTTCATATTTACACCGCTTTCAGTGCAAAGTGTCCAGTATCTACAAAGTCAATGTTTCCTTTGTTTGCGAGACGGAGTCGGACGTCATGCAACTGTTATGTGTACATTTGTTCAATATTTAAATTACTGTGGCTAATTTGAAAGCATTACATCAATTGTACAATATTGGAGTACAGCACCATAAAAAACCCATATGTAATTCATTATGGGGCAAATTATATGGAACAACATGAGCTGTGCTCAGATATTATTAGCTGTTGAGAGCGTGTAATAGATTAAGAACAAAAATATTTAATTGTCTTATCATTGTTTTCTGTCACATGGACAGACACTATTATCTATTATCTAGAAACAAATCTCCTTTTTCAAGTTTGCCTTCACTTATAATTAACATGTAAATATTAATTATGTTTAATAGAAATGATTTATAATTGGAATTACACATAAATATGTCATATTAAGTGAATAATCATTGTAATCAAGTAAATATGTAGATATTAAAGAAATTATATAGAGATGTGGTTATTCTCAATAAAGACAAATGGAAAAGGGATGCAAATAAATATGTTATATAACTTCTCATTCTTTTCAAATATGTATTTTTTTTAGATGTTTTCTACCCATATAGAATATATAAAAAGACATACTTAGTGACAGTGAATATACTACATTGGAACTATAGCTACTATCATTTCACAGCTTCTCCTGTTACTTTTCCTTTGTTTTTCCTTGGGCTACGTATTAAAAATAAGAATCAAAAATCAACGTGACAATTATTTGTTAAGACATTTATAACACATGTCAACGACATAATGTCAATTTTGAATTCCTATCTTGTTTCAAAAGCTGCCACCACAGTTCAGCTTGAGTGAAATGTACCGTGTAAGTTCTATTTGTAATGGATTCGGATGTTGTTCGACTGTTCAGTAGTATCAGTGAACACACGCATTTAACTACCCTCTGCATTCATGCTCTCCGCTAATAACTACAGTATTTTATCAAGCTGCTTTGGCTGCCGGAAAACATATCCATAGGAAATATCAAGTGAGTCTGTTTAATTTCTCTGAACCTCAGTTAATCACCAAACCCAGCCCACTGAGATTTTAAAGCACTCCAATGCACAGGGATCATCATAGGGCATAAAATCAGTTTTTAGATCACTAATGAATTCATATGAAAGAAATGTACTTAAAGGCATATTTACAACCATACGATTGTCTTGAAAAAGGCTCCAACCAAATCTTTAAGAGGTTATAAGAACTTATGAATAAAAAATTTAAAAACTTGGCAGGTCAATGAATCCATATCTAGTAAAATTACAAACACTTCCTGTGTGTCATGTATTGATAATAACACAGTAGGTTATCAGTCTAAATAATTGGTCTTCCTGCTGCTTGACAGTAGCTGGAACAAAACTGCTCAATATCTGCATTCAGTGGCCTAAGGATGTCATATAGCATTATTCTATTTTCTTAGATTTGGTAACACACTTTTTGACATGCTTGTGTTAGTTGATAGACATTTGCAGAACGTACAACATTGGATGCAAATAATTCACATCTTTTACAGGAAAAGTCAGAATTGAAGGGGAACAACAATTTTTTTTTTTCCAGACTCTTTTTTTCCCCTACACTTTGTGAATTTTTTTTCAACGCGTATTTTATAATTGCAATAATAAAAAACTGAATGCCTATGAGGTCTCTGAAACTCCTGGACTGAGCATATGTGGCATTTAATCGCTGGCTACTTATGGAGTACAGTATTACACACTTTACCAGAAAACGAGGGCAGTAAATGTCTTGTGCTTCAGTCATTGCTAGAACATGTAATGCTGCACTACAGTGGCAGACATTCATTAATCACTTCTCGTGGAATCAATTTAACTGAATAGAAAGTATAACATGTTCTGGTAAGCTCTTTTTTAAAGTTAGGTAGTTACAGCATATGTACAGAAATTTATATTTGTTTCTGCATTGTTAAAGAGGCCACGAGTGTGCCTACACAGAAAAAGCACCATGTTATATTAAGGGTCTAAGGATATTTCAAAGAAAAATAATCCGATTTAGTTTTACTTCAATATGTTTGACATCCCTCAGAAAAAAAAAAAAAACTAAATTTCTTCATTACACTAAATTGCTATCACTTACTCAAGATTTCCTATTTATTCACTCAAATAAATATGCAAAACTGACCTTTCAGATGAATTTTTTAGGATTTTGGTCAATTTAAAAGAAATAAAATATTGCCATCATTATTATGGGCATATGCTTCTCAATTAATAGAGACTAGGTGAAAATACTTGGAGGTTCAATCATTGTTTTCAAATTTCGAACATCTATGTTCTGCTTTTCTAGTCCCTGGATCTCAAACCCTCAGAAGAAGGTACTGTGGATGTGTGTGAGCCTTCCAAAAGTTTGACTAAAATCTCCTGTCTTTTTTTTTTTTTTTTTTTTTTTTCCTCTATGGGGAAAATTAACTGCAATTGGTGTAGATAAAAGATTTTCTATGGTTAGTTATCATACGAACTCTACATCATCGAGTAAAGATGCCACCTGCAAATGTCTAATCACCTAATTAGTGACACAGGTGCCTGGATGCTCCCTCACTGAGACCATGGAATTGATTTTCACTGCTATGCAGATGACATACAACTGTGCATTTACCTACCACCCAAAACGTGGGAGCAATAAGTGGATCACAATATTGGCTAATTATCAACTTATAAATGTCATGAAATGTTATTGAATAAACGTAATTCCTGGAAGGAGTTTCTGTTTATGTGTCTGTGATATAACTGGTTATTTTTTTAAGTTTTGTTGCACAATACATATTGGGGGAAATAAATTATATATATATAGGGTTATACCATCTGCCCTTTCTTCCTTTTTGATTAGTCTAATGGCTCTGACAAAACCAGCGCCCCAAGCTCCTTTCACGCTGGAGGTCAGAGGAACCAGGGTGCCAAGTGTGGCATAATCCATTGTTCAATAACGTCAACAGATAATGACTCCTTGTTATGCAGCTGCTCACCTTCTATACATTACACTTTTGATTGGTCGGAAGTCAGACTGTCAATAGTTGCAGAAGATTTTCAGAATGTCACCTACCACTCACTGATTTGAAAAAGGTTGTGCCACATGGTGGTTTGTTTGGATTTCACAGATTTGTTGAGTTCAATTGTGAATGACTAAAGTTTCAGTAATTATTTTTGTTTTGGTTCCAATGCTGACTGCTGGTTGAATTATTTAGAGATAAACTTCAAAATGCATATTATGATACTAACTGAAACCAAACACTGTTGTGTTGCTGCAGGCTCTTTTTTTCAACACCAACAAAATGCTCATATTATTTTCAACTGATTCAATCCCTGCTTCAGTGACGTACAGTCAGGGGAGGCAGTGGAGGCAGAAAAGAAAAAAAAGTACCTAAAATAAATATTAATATTTTCCACTGATTTGTGTTAATGATGCATTTTCAGTATGACTCTACACATTTTTTACATTTTATTAAGTAAAAATTGCAGAGATTGCGTATTTCGCCATCAGATTCAGGGCAGAAATCCCGGGTGAGGCAGTGGAGAGCTGTGCCTCATATCAGACTGCGCGATCCAATACAAACTGGGTCACATGACGCGTGCCCGTTTCTGTTCTTCAGCATATCGCTAATATGAACTTTACAGAGATATTTGTCAGCATGTCTCTCTACAGTCTGTGTAATGTCTTTAATGTATGTGTGAGAGAATTGTTCCTGATGATCGTACTATAAAGTGCAGAGAAAAGTCAGCAGGTGGGGCAGGCAGTTCCTTGCCTCACCTCAAAGAGGCGTGCGTGAACTGACTTCTAGCTGCATTGCTGGCTTCAACAGAGGCAATTGAAAGTTGGTACCAAGCTAAACCATAATGTCAAGAACAGTGAGGTTTTTTTTAGGCTTTGCCTGATCCGACTCACTATGGAGGATTGTAGCTGCTGCTAATCCCAGCTAACATAAACGGATACACTGATGCAGGGGCATCAATTTACAGAGGGGCATCAATGGTAAAAACATTCATTAATAAAAGCTTTATCTATTGAAACTTTTTGATGATGAAATCCCCTTTCTGTAGCAATCACAACTCCGTTTTGCCACAGGTTTTCAATTTTGAATAAAAATAAATAAATCCTACCCAATTTGATTATTTACTATTTTCCCAAAGATATGTTTACGTGTTCTTTAAGGTCCAACTGACATCATGTTAGAATTCATTGAGTTTATATTAAGTATTGGAGTTGTGTAGATGAAGTATTGCGTACAATAATTGCAAAGTGAAGAGAAAGGATTGCGTGTGTGGCTAATTCTGAGGATGCTAAACGGGGTCGTTCGGTCAGTGCATCCCACTATCACAGTTTCCACGGGAACACAGACACAGTTCACTGCAGCAGCCGACACCGCCTCCAGTTATCACCCACACAGAGAGAAGCCTGACCATTATAACAGTACATTTGTATAGTGTACATGCACACATATGTGAGCGCTTAGGAGAAACTGAGACAGAGTGAAGGGAGGGAATGCGTCTATTTATACGGCTGGTCACCCACATCCCCTGCAGGCGATATGCAGCTGGGTGGTTGCTTTGCTGCATAGCTGGAAAGTTGAAATATGGTAAACATACTTAGGCTACTTATCAATTTAATTATCTTATTATTTTAAATCATAGTACAGGGAAGTTCTGTGATATAGATTGCTTTTTGTGTTTATGAACATTGACCATGCTCACTTTTTCAATACCTAGAGTTTAGGAGCATGACAGGACCTGCATTGTGACTCAAGCCTTTTACAGACACTGTCATTTGTCCTTAAAACAGGACAAATTCATCATCGGATATTAGCTGCACTAGTTTCAATGTCTTATAAGTTTATAGTGTGTTATATGTGTGTTTCTGAAAGGTTTTGCATTTACATTTTGAAAACAATGTCCATCTACATGTAAACAGCATAAACGCTGAAAACAATGTAATTGGCATGTCAGGTTAACCGGATTGGTGTTGTTTGTGAAACCACACGCCTTTGCAGTGAACAATATTCTATAAATATTAACAATGGTGACATTCTGCAAAAATGAGCAAATTGATATTACGGGTAACTTTAAGCTAATAAACTGCTAAATCCCAGGAAAAGCGTACATACTGTATATCACACGTTATTTGTGTTTGTTGATCTTCTGTATTATTTTTTATGACTGAACTATGACAAATTATTTAATATCTGATTAATCTGCTTTTGATCTTTTCTTGCTATCGTTGCTTTTTACTGGTAGAAACTGACTTTGATAAATCCCAGTAAATTTCCTTTTTTGCACTCTTACACCAGATCATACATAATTCTTAACTGATTTCTTAACAGTATGTAGATGATTTTATGCAAATCCCAAGGCCGCATCAGCTTTTCAAAGCAAAATTATGTTGACCCCCAGGACCGAGGTTTCATGGAGGTATATCTAACTCTAATTCATTTCTAATTCATTTCCGGTGGTCAGCCCACTGTATTAGTCAGAGATTCATTAAGCTTGTGGTAATTTCACATTCATGACATAGCTTCATATTTTAATCATTGGAACATCCTTAATGCATAAATTTATATAATGTTGAACATCATAAACATTTAGAATTTAAGAATAGAGGTTGGTACTGTGCAGATAATGCTGGGGACAGATGTTGGGCTGCACTTTAAACTTTGACTTGATTTTTCATCACTAGTGATGATGATGATGATGATGATGACTAATATGTGTTAAGACTTAAATGTTCATACCATCAAAAAGACGTAACTATATGCCCCTCACATAATCCATCCAGACGGAGGCCAAAACAGAGTCAGTACATCCCTGCACAGGGAAAAGCCAATTGAGGAGGTCCAGGCTTGTGATCAGGAGACCTCCTGCAGCTCTTCTTTTGGAGGTATGCCAGATACTGGACCCCAGTACAAGACCACAAGACCCCAAGCCAGTCCAGGAAGTGCTATTGGATGGCATAGAGATATCTGAGAACCCTCCAGGATGATCTGGAGGAAGTGGCACGGGAGGACAAGCAAGACAATCGTGGGCATTTCTATCCTCCATAGTTCCAGCAGGTGCAGTGGAAAGAAGGTGGATGAAAAAAAATAGTGAACTGATTGTGGTATATTGGTGGATGTCATAAATAGATTATATACTATGTACCTTGCAATGTAAGTGCAATGATACTAAATTCGTGATTAAAATATTGCCCTTTGAAATATTTTTAGAAAGGGATTTTTATTTCTCAAAATGTCAGTTACTTTTCTTAATTGATGTGATGTCAAGATGTGTTGTCCTTGTCTCACTGCTGAAAGTGTGGATCTTATAACAAACAGCTTGCGTAGGTCTGCTTCAGTATACAGCTATCCCAGATCTGTCAAATGATATTGTTAAACCTTAAAAGTTGGTGTTTTCAAGGCCACAAAAAAAAATTAAAAAAATTAAAAAAAATAAAATCAGGCAGCAGCACCATTTAGCAAAAAAAAACAAAAAAAATCAGCATTTCTAACTTGACAAATAGCTGTGGGGTCTGCTGGTTGTGTGGGTCTTCACCTAATCCCAATGTTGATGGTTTGGTCAACCTCAGAGTCCTTGGACAAGACACTGAAGCCCAAAGTGCTCCTCTTGGTGTTCAAGCCCCGTGAATGATGTTGGATCGGCAAACCACTGCACAGTCTGATGACTATGACTTGAAGTTCAGCGGTAAAGAAGAGATCTGCAAGTTTTTTGAAAAGCAGCTCACTGAGTAGCCAACAAGTCAACTACTAATCCAACCAGCAGTGGGACATTATTTTCAAAAATAATCCACATTTGCTTTCAAATGTTTGGCATATTCTGCAATAATATTTGTGCTGTAAATTTGTATTATTTGAATCAATCTCAATTAAATTATTATTATTATTTTTTTTTTATGATAATTCTAAGTGCTGACAATGACAGATGTTCAAATGTGTGTCTGCTCGTGAATGATTGTTGCTGCAAATAGGTAGACGTGAAGAAAATTAAAAAAAACAGTAGCTACTACCAGGCCTACATCTTCCAGAACAATCAAACAATATTTGTAAACAATCTGTGTTTACAGATAAACATTTCTCAAAACTCATAGGAAATCTTTAGAAACCCCCTACTCGGCAAGTAACTGGTTCTGAATACACTGAATACTTTCTGGGTGACATTTTAGCGATGCAACATTCTTGAACATTTTAGCAAGTGTTGATACTGTGCATACAATAGCATGTCTTGTTCGTCAGCATGTAAGAAGTAGAGCTATCTGATCTTATCTTAAGCTCGTTTGATGTCTTGTCTGATGACGTAAGGAAAAGGGCAGCTACTAACCTCAAAAGAGGCACTGTCTTCACAGGACATCTGGCAGCTGGTGGTCTCAGGGCGGAAAAGGCCGAGAATAAGAGCACACCATCAAATGAATGAAGCCCATGGTAATAAATACTTAATAAGGTAATTGGCTATCTGGAGCATTTAAAGGTAGTCATAGTTTACTAGAAAGCATGCCCAGCTCTTGGTTTTCACAAATTACTTCTCCTAGTCTGCTTTATTATTCCAGGTGGTAATTTCATTTAGATTGTGTCTTCGGGCTACAGTTTCCTATCATTTGCGTTATGCTATCTAATCCCTGTGGCAGTAATGCCCCAGTGTTCTTGATAATGTCGAACATTTCGGGAAGAATTCATTCACCATATGGGTGAGGTTCCCACAGATGTCTACAAACACGATAAGCTTGATTTATGCGGTGTCCAATCCTATCTCTCAATTGAAAAAAGACTTGTTAAATGTCATATGTTGGCTGGGATCATTATATGGAACTCAAAACAGGGTATTTCAGAACATAATAAAATCCAGGGATTATACCCTTTTACCAAAAATACAAAAAAAAAAAAAGAAACATCCACAATCCAGTAACTTCAAACAAGGGGATTTTTTGCAAGAAAATGAAAAAAAAAACAAAAAATAATAGGAAAATTAAATAAAGACAGATACTCCTTTATAAAGCTTTAACTTGTCTTGTCTTTCTGGGCAGTCGAGTACTCTGTATCACCGAGTCAGCATGTATCAGTTCTTGCACCTTCCAGCGTGAATTGACAGTGTATAGGGTTAGTGTGGGAGGATAAGCACTGCAACCAACTATTTACTAATTTGAATTGAGTATATTTCGATTGGCAATATATAAATATATCACTAACTGTCAATTTTTCAAAGCAATTTCACAATACACACATCCGGAGGTGATGATCATTATCTATTACTAAAGTTATATATAACATCTCCCTTCAATTTCAACCAGTTCTTGAATCTTCCTTCACTTTTATCTTGTGTTTTCCTATTGTTTATTAAAAGGTTTATATTCAATTGAGTCACGTTGTGTCTGGATATTATTTTCTGAATGAACATAATTGTTTGCTCATGTGAAATGATGCTTTTTTTCCTGTGACATATTTTCCCTCAGTGTTGTAACTAAACTAAAATATTATATTAGAAAAACACTGGCATACCAAGTAAAGCACTGGCATTAAGCACCCATTAATTTATCCCAGCCTGAGGAGCAGAATAAATAAGAAAATGAGGAGTTTAATGGTGCATTAGTGAAGAACTAGTGGAACAGGCCCTGGGCTGTGTTTTGAGAAGGCAACTATTATGAAAACCAACCTGTCAGACACTTCAAAGAAGAGACCAGTCTACAGTGGCACTGTTTCCACGAGGAGGATGTGCCTTGGCTTGCTGAAGAATTGCTGATTGAAATGCAGGAAAAAGGTGAAGAGGTTGCCCAAAATTAGTTACATAAAGCAGCCTTTGAAATAGGTTGAATTATATTACTTTTCTTCTTAAGTATTACAACACTAAAGTGGCAAAAAAAAAAAAACAACTAATGTTTCCGTTGCGTTTTCATGTTTATCGTATATTATTGATACTATATATCTAAGCAAGTACAATTTAATATTTTCAAATTTGCATAATATTTGATATATTTTCCTGGTTTCAGTATTTGTTATGAAGTTAAAATTATCAATGAAACTCTCAGACCATATTTATGTTCATACACAGTCTGATAGGTACTGCCTGCAAAACAGATTTACTCTTGAAAGATACAACTTACCCAGTGAAATGAGGCTGAAAAAATTTGGACACTGACTCACTCAAATATGGTAAAAACAACATAGCAATATCAATATAAATAATGAGCTCAGGTGTGTTTGGGGGCCCTTCTGTGTTGATTTTGCATGTTCACCCTGTGCAGGGATGACTGTTCTTGGGTGACTGAAAGTTTATGGTGCAAGGTGCAATGACTTGCTGCATCAAACCTGTCAAACCGGAGGCACACCCTGCTTTAGCCCAAAGTCAGCGGGGGTCAACTCTGGTGCCACATCAGTGTTGGATAAGGAAAACTGGATGGATGGATGGATGATGTGTTAGAAGAATCACACTCTTTGCACATGTCCTGAGAGTCCGCATTTACATTCTGTTTATATGTTCATATTTATGAATCAAGTGGTACATTTGTAGGTCAACAGCAAGCACATCAGTGAGTTGAAGCGGGTTTAAATGCAGTCAGCCAAATTAAGAAGCAGCTGTTAGCAGTTCTGAGGAGCATATGTATCGGGAAGGGTGACCTAACTCCACCCACTGGAGTCAGAAGTCAACATCTATAATGGCTTCTGGCAGTGGACTTAACTTGAAAAAGAAACATAGGAAATATATGTTACCATGCACTGATAAATCCTGACCTCCTGAGCTATGGTATGACAGTGCAACTACTTCATTTACTCCCCACTTGTTTCTCTTGAGAGCAAATATTTACAAATGGATTGTGATTTCTTATATGATTTGATCTAATGTTGCTCAGAATTATATTATTAGTCTAATTATCAAGTGAAATTTTGAATGGTAATGAAGTAGAAAATTATGTAAAAAGCACAAGCGTCTTGTTTGTCTTGTGGAAATATCAGCTTGAAATTGGTTCAGAACAACGTGTTGTTTATATCCATTTTAATTTGCATTCTTTAATGCAGGGAACACTTGGATTGTGGCCTTGCCGTGGCGGTAGGGCTTGTGTGGTCTCGCTACCTTCAGAACTCCGTCCGGAGCATATGCTCCTTGTAGGGTCACCAAAGGCAGACAGATCTGGAGTGAAGGCTTAGGCAATCACATCCACACTTCACTCATGCCAATGGAACACAAAAGAGTGTGTACCCTGCGTGGATGAGGGTCACTGGGACACACCTCTGGGCAATCGCCTGGTGACCGAGTAGCCCACATGTCTCGGTCGGGCACAGCCCGAGCAAGTGACGTGCAGAGGTTACATGGGCCCGTCCCCTGCCAAGTCCAATGTGGGGGAGCGCTGCATTGCTTATGCAGTGCAAGAGAATGGGGAGCCACGTGGCGTTGTAGACCCCTGCAACAGAAACTGCAATAATTTCAGTTTGTAGAAGTCACAATTTGAAAGACAATGGCAGTTGACCAAATTGATGAGTCAGCATGTGGATTTTTATTAGGTAGATGTGACCAAAAGGAAAACTTAAAGCAGGACCTGGACCAACCAGGAAGCCACACTGGTGACCTGCAGTCTGCTTCTTTAGAACACTACGACACCTGAGTGACCTCCACCTGTCGTCAGAATCATCTTAATCCTCTGTGGTATAAATTCAACAAGGTGCTAGAAGCATTCCCCACTTCACGACTTCTCACCCTCTCATCTGAATGCGGTAGCATTAGTCAAGAATGTTCAGACAAGACAACATTTGTTGAAGTCTTCCACTGTCTTAATACTGGTGAGCCTGTGTAAACTGCAGCCTCAGTGTCCTGTTCTAATCTGACAGGACTGGCAATCGATGAGTTGTAGCCCATCAGCTTCGATGCGTTGTGTGGCCAGAGATGGTCCCCTCTGTACTCTGTGTGTAGCGAGTAGTTATTTGAGTAATGTTGCCTTGCTATCATCTTGAACCGGTCTGGCCATTCTCTTCTGACCACTGGCGGCAACAAGCCATTTTTTTTATGTTGAGTTCTTTTGAAATGGCGAAAGTCCCAGAAGAACAGACGTCCTTTTTTTTTTTTTTTTTTTTTTTTTAAAGATTCAGACAAACCCATCACGCACCAACTGTTAAGCCACATTCAAAGTCATTTAAATCAGCTTTTTCCCTATTGTGATGCTCAGCTCATCGTGCTTTGCACATTACATTGATTATTGCCCTGTGGATCGGCTGATTCACTGTTTGCATTAATGAGTACATGTCTATCTAATCAAGGCTTCGGCGAATGTACATGAGCGTTAATGTAATGTTGAACATTTGATTAGCTTGTGGATAACACATAAATGCAAGAATCAGACAATACAGAAAAACAACAATAGTTTATTTTAACCATTTTTGTGTATGAACTACAAACTCTGGTCTCTATAATCATCTCCATATTTTTTAAAGGTCATGAAAGAATGCTTACATGAAAATCAATCTCTTATTCTTTTACAGCATGTTTCTCTTCTTTTCACTTTTAGAACAGGTTGTTGGCACATGTAAAATCAAAAATGTTAAAAAAATTGTTTTTTTTTATTTTATTTTCAAAATGTATTTTTATATAAATCTACCACTAGAACAGCATTCCCTCTCAGAAAGAAAAGAGAAAGTAATGTGAAAAGGAATATTGACCATAATACTTAGATAGCTTACATACATGAGACAGCTTGACTAAAATGCAACAAATTCATCAATGAAACCCTCAAATGGTGTAACTCTAACTAAATCAAAAAACAATAAAAAAAAAAAAACTAAACAAATCATGGTCACAGTATTGAAAAAAAACTGAGTGGAACTCTGATCCCCGTTCCGCCACCTCCAGCTGAAGCACAGCAACATGAACACTCACTCAAGTTATTCAGTGGTTTACAAATGTGACTTAACACATTTATGAGATAAAAAGTATTTGAGTAGTGAAAAAAATAAAAAAGCATGACATAGGGCAATCAATTGTAGCATTCAGTCTGGATTATTATTACCCCGGGACCTCATTTTATTTAGAAAATCTATTCACCATATCCGAGTGCAGCACAGTCACTCTGAACAGCTAAAGTATTGAGTTGAACTTAAATTTACAGAATAACTCAGAACTACCTTGATCATCAAATGATATAAAACAATACAGTGGGTCTTCACACTGATTAGACACAACGGCTACCTGCATTTGCCTTTCAAATGTATCAAAGTTCCCGTTAATAATCTCTGTTCCAGCCTCCATATATATATCATTTCAATTTGGCAGAGACAGAAATATGTGATAATGAAACGAGGCTATGCTTTATCCTGCAAAACTAATATTATTAGATTTTCTCTGTAATATGCAAATATCTATATGAGGTGTAATTTACTGCTGTAACCTCACACATTGTGGCCAGAGAGTATGTACATAACCAGCTTATGCCACAGATCACACACACATACCCCAGCTAATTGTATGTCTGTGTATTGTTATTATAATGTTGTTTACATCTATTCAGTTTTAATCACCTTCTGATGAAAACTGGCTCTTTTTCTAATTTGGTTGAATTTGAAAGATGGTAAAACATAAAATTATGGGGAACATTTCTTTTTTTGGAAGGATATAATAATCCTGTTTGAGTGGAAAACATCCACTTAAATCATTAATAGTGGCTGTAAAATATTTGGAGTTGACATTTAGTGAAGTTGCTCCTGAATAAGTGACAATAGACTCCAGTGGATTTAGACTCTGCTGTACTCTGTATTGACTTTCAATGAGTCTAGTACAGCTGGTTTATTCAGTTCTAGACCAGGACACTTTAAACTTGACAGTATTGTACATAACATGATTAAAAAAATATCTCTGTATTATTTGCTCAACTGAATGGACCACCAATAAGCTGTTTATGCATCGGGTGAAGTTTAAGATTTCTTTGCAGATTTGTTTGCTGTTGCTATTCCAACCATATTTATAAAAAGCACCACTGGAACCCATCATGAAAAGTATCCAGCTGATCACAGCATTGGTTATTCAGACATGAATGTTTGCAAATCAATGTATTGTACACATTTTCGAAAGGGTGCAAGCTGTGAGGTTAATGTTATACTAGTCCTCCAGTTTATTATGACTACCTACCATACATTGTTGAAGTCCCCTTTTTCACAATGTATTCTGGTATTTTTCTATCAAAACCAACACTAATTTGTGCAGTACATGGAGCTGCAGTTTCGTCAAGGCTCTAAACGAGCCATCACCTACACATTCTGTCCCTTGCTGGAGTCAAATTTTCAGATTTCCCTATTTCTACTGCTTTTACTGTTAGAGCTGATAAGCGTGTCTATGATATCTTCATGGAAAACAAAGGGAAATATATGAAGAAGTAGTTAGTGTGAGGCTACCGTGTATAGATCCTTACTGTAAAACTGTAATGTAATATAACTCCAAAACCGAGTTAGGCATGACAGTCGCCTGACCTTTTTATATTTTTTACTGTTGAGCAAAAACTGCACTTACATGCGAAATATAAATCTTGGGCCATCTGCCAAATGTCTGCCTAACCACTGCATTTATGGTGTCTGGCACCACTTCTCACAGTGCAGGCTTTGAAATGGTTTTCAAGGTATGGACGCCCGCAGGGCTGTGTTCATCCAAAGCCCATGGGGACATCAATTAATATGTAAATTATGTTGTTGCTAAGGAGGGAGAGGAACAGGCAGGTGTAACCCAAACATCTGGTTGATGCCCGATCCCACACATTCACCTCTAAAGCCTCTTGCAGCATAAGCCTTGCCACTCAGGGCCAAGTCCTGTGGTTGGCAGGGACAGGGTGTGAATCTGGGGCTGCCAGTTACCGCCCATGTGGAAATGTGGTGCACAGATGACAGGCAATGTGCTCAGACAGCTGTATAAAGGGTTTAAGCTCTTTCTTTAGCTCATCGGTCTGTTTCTGACAGTACCACTGCAGGACTGCAGATGAGGTAAGGAGTCCCAGCATGAAAAAGGTGGCTTCAAAGCAATCATCTCCATATGCAACACTACAAAGCGCAGAAAGGTAAAGGTGAGGCCATGATACAGCGAAGGCTTTTGGAGCCAGTGAAGTTTTGTCAGAATTAAACATCATCTACATTTACGTGGACATGTTGCCCTTATGATTCAGTCAAAATAACATTGTTTCTGAAGTATAAAATAATGCTACATTCCCAAAAGTGTCTCTGAGTTTGATTCTCTCCCAAACAAATCAATTGTACGTTTTATCTAATATTCCGAGGATGTCAGGAATTTTCTTCAGGATGAGTTCAGATTGGGATAACAACAAACTTTGCATATACATTAGGTACATTGAACTATCAATCAATGTAATTTCACTGAACACAATATGTCCTAATTGTGAGCCTCAGCTTTCACCATGGGAAAAGGCAGTTTGCAATTTCTTTAGATCCCCACTCTAGTGATGATGACAGGATAGTGAGTGCCTATGGATGTGGCGAATATAATTAAGCAGTGAGCTATACTCAAATTTGTTCGCTGGAAGTTCTGCCATTCACTGTAAAATGTTAATCCACAACTCCAGAAAATCCTATTGTGCTCTAGAGTTCTTTGATACATCCAGAAACCTAGGTTACCATCTCGCCTCATCAAAAATTTGCAGCAATACCCCCCCCTCAAAAAAATTTAAAATTTAAAATAAAAATGGAACAATGATCTGCTTCAGTATTTTTGTCTGCTGACAGTTTTAAAACATATCAAACCAATGTTGTGACATGAGAGGAATTAAACAGCAAACTATAACAACAACAACACATGAATTAAGTGCTGAAAAAATAATTGCAGAATACAGTTTTTTCTTGATTTAACCACAATATTTTTTTTCTTAAATAAATAACTTCTGTTTTGTAAAGACACTTTTTGAAACAGTAGACATACTCTAAATCCCAAAGTCATTGAAATAACATAACCAGCCACTGATTTGTCAAACACATGAGTCCGTTCCTCCATGTTTGAGCTACAGTCCTTGCATCCTATTGTCAGGAAGGTCCTGTCAGTAATGCCTCTAAGTAATTCCATCTGTAAAGTCTCGCGAAAAGTATTAGATTTGGGTCTCTTGTACATTGTCTTTTGAGCTGGCCCGGATTAACAAAGGTTCGTGCGCTGAGCTGTGTATGGAGTTGATAGTGGAGGCATGGTTATAAGCAGCCTTGTAGGCGTTATAGTGGTTGAGGTGCTCATGCTCGAGAGGAGGCAGAGTCAGGTGGCCCTCCATGCCCGGGCCTCCTGTGACGCAGTCCTCATCCACATTGATGATCTCAATGGTGCGTGTGGGTGCGTGGTGGTTCTGCTGGTGGTGCTGTTTGCGCATCTTGTAGAAGATTATCAGCATGACAGCTGCCATAAGTGTGATTGCGACAAAGCAGCCAATGATGATCTTGGTCGTCTTCATTACTTCATCCAAGCCGTTGAGTGAGCCGTCCACTCCCGGCTCTGTGACCGGGATGGTGTATGTCTTCTCTATGGCACGGGTAGAGGGTGGGGTTCGGACGGTAGTAGTCGTTGTAGAAGTGGATGAAGCGAACTCCCATGTACCGGCAGAGGGAGTCGGGCCCACCTTCTGGTGCACAGTTGTGGTGAAGCCTTCATTGTGTGGTGTTTCTATTGTCTCCACCGTCACTGTGGTAAAGTAGCTGAAACTACTGTTCTCTGTTGAGGACACATTGAGTGTGGCAGAAGCTGTTGTGTTACCTGCAGAATTACTCACCATGCATGTATATGTGCCGGTGTCCTGCATGGTAACATTGGTGAAGTTCAGTGTACCGTCATTCAGCACAGAGATTCTGACCTTGTATGCACCGTGTGTCATGATGGAACCATTGGGTGTAATCCAGCTGACTGAGGTCAAGGAGCTGGCTCTGCATTTCAACTCTGCAGCACTTCCCTCTGTCACATTTAGGTCTGTTGGAGGCTCCACAATAACAGGAGCATAACAGTGAAAGTAATTCTGGTCCAGCTCACCAATGTACCGTCCCTTGTGAAGAGTAGGTGAGCTGCAGCGGGCACAGCAACTGGTGTTTGCTGGTACCATCTCCTTGAGCCACCAGCTAAGCCACAGGATGTCACAGTTGCAATTCCAAGGGTTGTGGTGCAAGTGCACCCTCTCCAGGTGATGTAAAGGGGTGAAGAGGTCATGGGGCAAAAGGGTAAGGTTATTGTGAGCTAAGTTGAGCTCCACCAGTGACTGCAGATCATCGAAAGAGTTCCTCTCTATGGTCTGGATCTGAGCATGCATCATCCATAGCTTTTGCAAGTGGATGAGCCCTTTAAACGAACCTGGCCGGATGACAGATAACTGGTTTCCTGACATCTCAAGTTCATCCAGCTTCACCAGGGGAATAAGATTGGGAATTTCTTTCAGATTGCACATTCCCAGATTTAAGTAGCGTAGATTGCTCAGCCCTTCAAAAGCCCCGTCAGATATGTAGGAGAGCCGTTTGAGCTCCCCAAGGTCCAACCGTCGTAATGAGGGCACTCTGTTGAAAGCATAAGAAGGAATACTCTCTATTGGGTTATTCCTCAGCCAAAGCTCCTTGAGTTTGGACAGATACTCGAATGCCCCGTTTGGGATAGTGGTGAGGCGGTTATCAAAAAGCTCCAAGGTATTGAGGCTCGCAAGTCCATTGAAAGCGCCAAGCTCAATTTTGCGTATGTGGTTTTTGCTCAGCTGCAAAATCTCTAGATGTCTGAGGTGCTTAAAGCTGTCCACCTTTATGACCTGAATGAGATTTTCTTGCAGATTCAGGTAGCGTGTGTTGGTAGAAATGCCATCAGGAACATCCCGCAGGCCTCTGCGGGTGCAGATGACTTTACTGAACTGGTTACTACAGGAGCAGAGAGACGGACACGTCTGAGCACGAACCAGTCCTGCCACCACCAGCAGCTGGAGGGCCAGGAGCAGCACAAACAAAGGGTCGGACAAGGCCCGGTTCCACCTAGGACCTCGCATCATCTGCTGCTGCTGAGAGGAGGTCATCTTGTTTAACATTCATAATTCACTGACTGGTCTTCCACTCTTTGGAAAGAGGATTCGGGCCCACTACAATAGAACAAAAGAGAGAGAAAAAAAGATTAGTCAAGTAAGAGCACAACTGTACATGTGACTACTCTTAATTTACATTTGAATATTCAAACAAACAAGGGAACAAACAATGAAACAAGAGTTCATAAAACAAACCAAAGTACAATTAAATAAAAGTCACATTTGAAGGTTTTTGAATAACACCCACACATGATAGAGAGCCTCATATCAATTTTTAAGCGCACTGTCCTCGCACTCTCAGTCACGTAAAACAAAATCACAATAAAACTGAAGACATCTGTGCTGTATCTCTGCGGGAAGAGGAAACGGAGGGAAGAAAAGCAGCTATGACTGCTGTGTTGTGTGATTTATATTTGAGACTGAGGGGACATAAATAATAAGGAAGCTCGCCACCCACCAGTCCTTCAATCGAGTCGAGATATCTGGAAACGTCTGATTACAACTCACGGTTCCTCAAAGGCATGGAGGCGACTGGAATGTCAAACAAGCAAGCGAAAATGGGAGCAGGGAATTTGCTTGTGTGACTCTCTATAAATAATGCTGGAAAATGTGGTAACACAAACAATACATTTTTTATGTTAGGAATGCATGTATGAAAGAAAGATGGTACCACGCGAGCTGGATGTTAACTTGTAATGTCCCTATTTATTCCTCAAAGTTGTTGTTGCAAGCATTGTCTTTGTTGTTGCTCGGTGAAAATGGTGAAAATCAGTTGCTATTCTAACAGTATACATCACAGGGATAGAAAATACAGATAACTTCACAAATATCTGACAACATCAAATGTCCAGTGAAATGTCTGATTTTGGTTCATTTTTAGTGGATAAAACAGAGTTTGTGCAACCATCCTTTTTTTACAGCTAGTAAATGTTTTTGAAATCAAAGTCCTATTTTCTGAAGGTTCAATAACAAAATGATGCTTTTGAGTCATCCATTGAGTCATTGTGTTTTATTGTAATGGATTCAGATGTGTTCCATCATTTTGAAGAGCATACATCACTCACACATTGGTGTAAATCACAGCGAGACTGGAACACTCCTTACTTGCAAAAAGAAGGAAACTATATCGTCAAAATATTATTAAAAAAAAAAAAAATAATTCAGCAATGTCCATTCTTCAAAAAAAAAATAAAAAAATTACAATAATCACATGGAATTACTGCTATTGCCGTCCCATGCAGTTCATTTTAGATGTCACTTATGGTCTCTATGCAATACATACCACATCTAAAAGTGGTTACATGCTCACAGGAAGCTCAGTGTTGTTTTAACTCTTTCATAGTCACACTTTTTCTCTCAACCTCAAAACCTCAGAGCTCGATCCTTAAAGCAATTCCTTATTGAACCTGAACTGCATTTGAAAAGCGTCCCATAATTAGATTTATTTATATAAATAGACTTTAGTTGCTTAATACATGATAGGTCATTAACAGTAAACACAACTGATAAAACTCTGTTTGCCTGAAATAATGACTCAGCAGAAACCAAATATGGTTGATTTTCACACACAGGGAAGATTTAATTTAGTAAAGAAATGTGTCAGTGGGTGAAAGTAATAAATAATCAGAGCCAGCTTTTCTCTGGAAAATGAATCTGTTAAGAGGCAACTAACATGCTAATTTGATGAGCTGTATTGTTCAGGTATGACGTGTCTGCCTGATCATAAATAATGGTGATTAATCATTTATCACATATACACTACCTGCTGTCTACATATGCATATGTTAAGCTATGCAGGAAAATATCATCATTATAGAGTATAACAATATTTGCTTATCATGCAGTTGTCAGAATGAATTTCTTCTACATTGCCTTTTAAATAAAACTGTATGTCATTTGGTTCTCTTTATTCTCACTGTGAAACACAACAGGGCCCTATGGGCGGGTTGTATGTGAGTCATACATCGCATAACATTTATAGAGTGTCTAATCTACCTGACCTGAATG
This sequence comes from Parablennius parvicornis, assembly GCA_900302745.1. NCBI lineage: Eukaryota > Metazoa > Chordata > Actinopteri > Blenniiformes > Blenniidae > Parablennius > Parablennius parvicornis. The sequence continues at coordinate 773 of OMNM01035260.1, read as the reverse complement.
TTTCTCAGAATGTGCGAGGAAAGTGGAGCACATTCAGAAAAATCAATATAAACATGGTGAGAAAGACGTACACTCCAAACAGAAAGTGTTAGTGTTACATCCACTGGTGAAACATGATAAATACCAATCAACCAATAGAGCGTGTTGTTAAAATACACAGAACTACACTGATATATTCATTTTTAACGTAGACTTTATTCAAGTTAAGGATGTGGAGCTGCCCATAGCTGATATTGAGCAAAATGCATGGTGCATCCTAATTTAAGCTCAGAACAACTGATACACAAGCACTTGCTGTAAATTCCTTTCAATTCAAATTTTTGTGCCAATTACAGATCAAAAGAAAATGTATATATGCACAGGGGAAATAGGCAAAGCCCACCCTGAAAGGCCTTCACCAGGAATCAATCTATAGGTTTTCGCGATGTTAGAAAAGCATGCCAACCACTGCACCAGCCTGCAGCCTCGAACAGCACCAAAAAAATCTTAAAAATAAGTCATCAAGGGGCTGCTATCTCTCAGATCTGTTTAAACTTATAAACAGTGCAATCATATCAGCTCCAAGACATAAGAGTTCTTTAGGGAAGTGTTTATTGAATTAAAGGAAACTGTTGCCATATTTAAATATTACAAATACATTTCTTTTTTTATTGACAATGAGTCATCTCTCAGTGAGGAGGGCTTTTTAAAAGCACATTGACAAAATATAAAATTTAAAAATGATGGAACACGTTAAAGATGAGGGGTTGCTGTGAAAAGACAAGAGGAGACAG
>OMNM01035258.1:0-11396 GCA_900302745.1 Parablennius parvicornis | reverse complement strand
TGCTTTGTTATGCAAGTATATGTTTTTGTTTTTTTTTTTTTTTTTTATTCCTTCTGTCCAGATCGCATTCTTCCACCGTCTATGTCTCCTGGAAAACCGTCATCAGAAGAGGGGTTAATAATGACAGGAAGACATGTTAAATAGAAATGAGAGGGGGGAGTCGGTAGGGAGCAGTGAACTGGGGACACAAATCGCAAACCATCTGAGATGTAACATGAGATAACGATTAAAAAGTTTGATCAAAATGATAATAACCACAATGATATTCACCGTAGCAGTCGTGTGGTTTAGGTTTGGGACACTGGTTGGTCTTTAGATGGGTGGTGGCCTTGGCAGAGCCGTCTAATAAGTCCACTAGAGGGCAACCTGCAACATCATGACAAGAAGACCCCACCATCTCTTCCTCTCTTGTCTTTGTCACAGGAGTAGTCTCCAGGGAGTGGTCAAAAACCTGCTAACGGATCATGCAGCGGCAACTGGAGCCGAAAACGTCAGGAGCAAAAGCCTCAGAGTCTACCTCGATCAGCGACCTATGAGTAATGAACGGTCATAGTATTTGGATGGTGGGAATGAGTAAGTGCTTGGTGGGTAGTGTTTCTGGATGAGTACAACTCTTTCCTAGGTGTTGATGCTTGCAGCATTCTCGGTCTTTTATACGCGCCCGAAAAGTCTTTCTACTTTTCAAATCAATCCTCTAAACATGGCGCCGATGAAAGGCTAATCATGTAAAAAGATGCTACATATCAAATTAAATAGAAGACCTTCACCTAGAGGAATGTATGCTCTTTCTATCTAAGCTTCGATAGAAATGTCGCGTCGTTTTGTCAACTCCCTTGCCACATTCCTGAGATTTATTGTCAATTTGAGCCTGTGATTATTCAAATGAACCTTGTGCTCACAGAGATATTCTCTGGAGTTTACGGTTTAGACCAGAAGCCTGACAAAACAGGCTGAGTTTCAACGAGTTAAACCCTCTATCTGTTTGGTGTTTTGAGAATTAGCAGCAAAATATTACAATGAAGAGATGGCAGAAAGTTAGAACAGCATGCCACATTGGCAGCGTCCTGTTTCCCTTGCTGTGCATGGATGAGTATGCACACGGATTGTTTTTCCTTCGGTGTGTGCAAAAAATGTGTGCAAATAATGGTGAAGGAACTTTATCGCTCATCACCGTTTCAGCTGTCTCAAAGTGTGAACGAAAGCAAAATACAATTATTAAAAAAAACGTTGCGGAACAAAACCGCAAGTGTAACAGGTTGATGGACTTTATGTAAATATCTATTAGACAGTAAGTAAAAACCTTTTGCAGACTTTGTATAGTCTGTTTTTATTCTATATGGAATCCAATAGTTGCCGTCGTTTATTGTTGAAATATAGAAATTCCAACATTTAACCAAAAGTTACAACTTAACTTCAGGCAAAGTATCTATAATTGACGGATGATAGTCGGCTTCACCTTGACAAAATTAGATTTTTGTTCTGATCTTCTACTCACTGTAGAACGGAGACACATTTTTAAACCCTACTTTTTAAAGATGAATGAATAAAGTCTTCACCCCCATTTTTCAAATGTACTTAAACCCCTCAGGGTAAAAAACTTACGTTTTGTTGTGGAATTCAGTTAATTAAAAATGATCAGTCATCCCCAATTGCTTAAAGTGAATATTCTGCGATGAAGGCATTAAAAATGCAAATTAGAACTTAATAATGTTTTCAATCCACTCATCAACTGTGTCAAACTGGAGCTGCTGCAGCAAAGAAAGTCAGACTGACAAAACAAATACTATATATGTGCTCTAACCCTCTGCACTGGTCAGAGGATAATTGGCCGGTGAAAACATTCCTGGACACGCTGTGAGCACCACTGGTCTCGAGCATTTCATTTGTCGGGAGGCAGCTGAGGTCTTCAAGTCTTTTTCATCTTTGTGGTCCCACGTCCTTCAACACATCCAGCAACAGCCGTTATGTGCTCATCATGTCAACTCATGCGATCTGAGGTTATGTTATATCATGACGCTATTTTAAGCAACGTGAATTTGTTTTCTAGCTTTGGATGATATGATGTTTCCCAGAATACAAATGCTTACGTTAAAAAAAGAATCTAAAAAAAAAAAAATCTCTTTTTTTCCCCCGCTGACAGCGGCAGCAGATTGCACCGGAACGGCAGCAGACATGGAGCCGGCTTTCACAGCGCAGCAGACAGCCTCTGCCTGCGTTCACACACCTGAGGTCCAGAGTGTGTTTTTTGTTGAACTTAACACACAAACTAACGCAGCACAAACACGTAGGCTGAGGCTGTACCCACACACACACACATACATGCACACACACATGCATGCACACACACACACACACACACACACACACACACACACAGGAGCAAACATATCACCATCTAAACATCCTCTCCGTCTCTCCATCCCACTGTGCCTGTGCACAGGGGGAGATTCAGTAGCCTGGTTGCCGTGGAAACCAGGCCAAGTGTACCAGCTAGCGCTACCGTTGGCTGGTTGATTGTGGCTCTTGTGTATCTCTATGTGTGTGTGTGTGTGTGTGTGTGTGTGTGTGTGTGTATGTGTGGTATGTGTGGTGAACGAGTGTGCACTTGCGTAGGTGTGTGTGAGACTGTAAAGCCTATACGGGGCTCTGCTTTCTGCTAATATCTGCCATATGCACAAAAACATTTATGCTGCTTTTGTCTTTAATCAACGCCTAAATTTGTTTCGTTTTTTTCCCCCCTACCAAAGCCTAATGAAGAAATCTTAGGCATGTGTGATAACACTCCATACATTTACTGGTTCGGTTCATCGGTTCTTACACGACGAGCAGCGTTTCATCTGTTCAGGCTCCCCAAGCCTCCCACTGCTGGCCCCGATGACTGAAATGCGGCGCAATAGCATGAGACAGGGAAACATTTTGTAGCTCGGGAAGCATTAAATCATCCTTACTGGAGTTAATGTTCTTCATATTCAGTCTGAGTGGTTATGAATCCTTGTTACCTGCAGGCCCCCGGTGCATGTGGTTCTTCTCCAGCACCAAGGTGTTCAGTTAATGAAGCACACCGGAAGCGGGGGGAAAAATGGGATACATGTAGGTGTGCATGTGAATAATCTATAGAAAGTTTAACTTCATCAACAGCAAAAAGGAATTCTCCCTTTATTCTTTTTTCTTTTTCTTTTTCTTTTTTTTGAAGCAGGTAAAATGTCATTCAGCAAGTCTCACATCACTTCCTCTCATAAATGAAGAGGTCAGGCGGAAAAGCGGCAGTCGTTTAGTTGCGACACGGCGGAGCTTCGAGAAATGTCACGTTGCAGAAGTGGGCTGCCGTGGAGGGCACGGGCACGCGAGATGTCTGAACACAACATCTTCCCCTCTATGAGCAAAATGTCCTCACGTTGAGGAAGATTGTCAGCAGAAAACACAAGGCAGCAATCACCGCGTGTGTGTGACCGACATCAGCCTCGACCACGAGGCCTCGTGCAGCTGCACCGGCGGTGTTCTCACGCTTGTGTTATCAAAAATCATCTGTGTGGTCTGTGGGCTGCCAGCGACAAGCAGAGGTGAAAAGAGAAGAGAGACATGTCTCGTTTGAAGACAAGAAAATATCAGGTTCTGGTAATAGAGGATGGAAAGTACCTGGGTAATAACAGTGTGAAGAACACACACAAAGGAAAAACCCTTAAACTCTCCAGCTGGATGAAATGTCTGGGTATGGAAGATGTCAGGACGGTTTTATCTCTTGAAGGTAAGGCCTTATATTCAGTTGATATAAGCTTTATTAGCACCATGAACTTTTGTCTGGTCTTCAAATATTAATAATAGTTCATTAGTAATAGGAAAGAAAAAGAAAAAACAGAGTTCAGCCGGCCTACTGACTCTCAAACATCCAGAGTGAAAGTCACGCTGTAAAACCCCTCGAATAAAATGTGATTTATGAGGACGGTCGTCTCTTGGCTGCTCCCTACTGGGAGTGTCATGGAAGATTGTGATCTACAGTTTGACGCCAGATTCCGTCCTGATGCAAGTCCTCGGTCCATGAATGCCGTCTTCATGTAATCCCAGTGGAAGTAGCAAATTATGGTTGTCTGACTTCATGAGGAAATTTCAAACATTGTTAACATCTGCTTGTATATACAGACAACAGAAAGCATTAGAGAAAGTGGAAATCAGACGGAGTCCTTGTTACATTTATGCCATTCAGTTTTGAAAAGCTGTGTAACAACTATTAATCCGTAAAGATATTTTACAACCGTCATTGAGAGACAGTGCTGCAAAGAATTGTATCCTCAATGAACGACTATGACAACCATCCCATTCACAATGTCTATTATTGATTATCAAACTGCAAAAAACGACTTTTATTTGCAAGAAATGCAGCCGTATTTAGGTTTTATAACACTACTAGCTACAATTTTTATATGCTGAAGGGATGTTTTTAAAAATGCCATTCCATTAGATCTAATTTTTATTAGAATATAAACTTTGTTACATTGGAAATCTATAGAATTATTACATTATTGGTTAGTTGAAGGTGTCTTTTTACAAGAAAGTTGCCCTTTTATTAAAACACAATTTTTTGCAAATACTTTCCAGATGAGATGTTTGCTGGAAAAAGGAAATATTATAACCTTATCTTACATGTTGCTTGAGGATATATGATTTAATCTAAATATTTCTAGAATCAAAAAATCAAATTGTGGCTTTTGTCAAATTTGTATCCCTAAACCCAAAGATAATCATAAAATGTACACAACAATGTGACTTCATGCTCGTTAGGCCACAGTAACTAAGTTTGTGGGATTTTTGTTGCACTGCTGCTTTAAAACAGTCAAATCTGGATTAAAAAAATCTCATTTGATCTCTGTACGTCTCCACCCTCAGCATGGTGGTGTAGTTATCAGCACAGCACGGCGTTTCCAGTACCAACCAGCCAGTTGGGCCTTTACTACGGTGTTAATATGCTTTCCTTGTGCATAAGTGGATTTTCTCCGACATGCATGTTGAGGCTCCTTCAGGCTCCTTTGCAATGTGATGAGGTTTTTTTTTTTATACTTTAAATTGTGCGACATGAATCTCATATTGTTCTTACAGTAGCAACTATCGCCCTGTATGTCATCCAGGCACTCTGCTTGTGGGGAGATAAATAAATGAAGCAAACTGAGCAAAACTGAGTAGGTGTTTAAGTGGCATTTATTTACACGTAGAAAAAACTAGATCGGGTGGGAGATTGTGCATTTGGTGTTTTACCCCCATGGGAATCTGAAAGCTTTTGTTGAAGCGTAAACAGCCAGTGTTATTTTGATCGCTCAGACGTTTCATGCTTCATTACTATCGGTTGTAAATAGTAGTAAGTAGTGATGTGCATCTGCACCTTTAGGCTTGTATTTTGTATTTGTTTGTGTGTGAATGTCTGTGCGACTGGTGAATTGTTAAGCTGAAGCACAGAGGATGTTTGGATGAATGTCCCAATTAGTAAAACTAAATCAACTAATCAATCTGTGCATTGACAGACACACTCAAATAAAGCAACTTTCTAATTATGATGTACAAGTGCAACTTCTAAATTAGAGACATGGAGAAATACAGCTCATTTGTGTCCAGAGTCTTGATAAGTAGCCTGAGACTTCTTGGTATTAAAAGACCTCGCTGTGACTTCATTAAAGTTGGCTTTTCTTCATTAAATATGCTGCGAGGAAGGTTGAGGCCTCGTCTGGCGAGCTGATTAGCAGTCTGAGGGAAGGATTAGGAGTGAAATGTTACCTGTCGGACGAAGCTGTTGGAGGTGGTGTCAGAGGAGGTGCTTCCATCCGAGCGCTTGAAGCGGCTCTTCCTCTTGGCGTACTTTCCCTGGAGGCCGAGGGAGGTCGGGGGGAGGGTTTGAAAAGAGAGAGGAAAAACAGGAAAGTTTAATAGAGTCCTGACATATTCTCTAAGAGAATCCTGCTTCTGGGGAGCGTGGCAGTCATTAACATTTGACACGGGATTTCATGGGAGCCTCTGAATGTGATCTGACCGTCGGATAAGAGCCGGAGACACAAAGCAGCGCAGAGTGGCCGACCTCGGAGGAGGTGGAGGAAGTGGAGGAGGGGAGGATGTGCTGCTCATGAGCCGCCTTCATTACTCGTCATTTTTCATGTTCTGATGCAAACTGGGACCTTGTAATCTTATTGGCAGACTGCAGGCAGATGACCTATCCGGGTTGGGCAGAGGCCACACATCGCATTACGAGCCCACCGTGGCCACGTCGCCATGGTTACACAAAGCCAGCTAATCACATTTGTCGGGACGGGCTATCAAAGGATAAACAGAGAGCGGCTGGTTGAGCGTTGCGCTGAACAAACAGCTGGTTATTGATGCTGCTAGGTGGGGGTCCCTGCACAGGGGGTATAGCTCAGTGGTAGAGCATTTGACTGCAGATCAAGAGGTCTCCGGTTCAAATCCGGATGCCCCCTAATGTTTTCTGTAGCAGGTCATGATGATTCAGCAGGACCAGCTGTTTCTCCCCCACATGAAAGTGATGCACTTCTGCATATTTTAATCTTGTTTACACAGATGCCCTGCGCCTAATCCAACTCGTGTCCAAACTCGAACACACACTACAGCACTGCTGATAAACCTGACAACCACAAAAAAAAAAAAATTGTCTTTTGCCTCTGAGTCACTTCTTCACAAATTTACTGAGACTTCCAATGAGTTTGACTATCCCAGTTTGAAATATTGTGAAAATCACATTATCGCTGCATGTCAGAGATTTCCGAACAAACTATTTAAGGGGCTTAAAACATGTGACAAGTGTCCATTTGAGCCCAAAGGATGACATTACAAAGCGTGAAAAGTACAAAGAAAACATACATTTTTCTATACAATAAAATGTTCCTAACTTTTTTTTTTTTTTGAAAGACTAGCAGATACATAACACAGGATAGAGACACTCATAATAAATAGATTTATGAAAACATGGACGATTGCAGAAATTATGCAGCTTGAAAAGATGAAAAGAGGAAACATTACAGTAAGAAGGAATTTGAGACATGCAGAAGCAAATAGATAAGTCATTTGTTGTGAAGTCATGTGTTTACGAAGCAACCAGATTCAAAGAAAAGTATGAGCCACACATGAAGAATATGAAGATATCAGGATGCTTCGTAAAATTGTTGTAATCTTAAAATTGCTCTAAATTCAATTTTCAAAAAAATCCAACTTCTTTGGATTCCATTAAAATATATTCAAGTCCATCTTTTTCATGATCTACTTGTACCTCTGTGAGCTGACAAGAGGATAATATTTTTAGTTGTCATTATTTATAGGTTATGATGCTATCAGTTTACCGGTCAAGATGAAACATGGCAGTATGAGGCTCGTGAACTGAAATTAGTTTGACACCGCTGACCTGTTTTCATACTGTAACTATAAAGCCAGCTCTCATGTCTTCAGGATTGATTTATCAGTAACCATCAATAATGTAAAAAAAAAAAAAAAAAATCCACATCAAAAACACAAACATGAGTGTTTACGGGACAGATTGTTTCAGTTCAAATCTGCAAATTTGAGGACTTTTGATCATTTCTCATCATTATATTCAAAATTCCTCGATGTCTATCACCATGGACAACATAGAGACAGAAATAAGATTGTCTTTCCATGCAATATTCGACAGTATTATCGCATGTTGCCTGTTTACTTGAAGTCATGCCGCCCTGACCTTTAGATGAGACTGTGTGACGGTGTATTTCTCTGTGCGGGCTCTGTGACAACAGCTACCTCAGCTCTATCGTCCCACAACCCTCAATTGGATAAAGGCTTGTCCATTCATCCATCTTTTATACCACATTCTCCACCTTATAGTTGCTTCAGGCTGGATCTCCATTTGACACTGAGTGAAAGCAGGGTACACACTGGAGATGTCACCAGTTCACTGAAGAATCGAGCAGTCCCATTTAGAGTCACTGTATAACCACAAATGAAGGCTTTTGGACTGTGTGAGTACCTGGAGAGCAAGGCCTCCAAACCTGGACTCAAACTAGAGACACTGTCATTGTGAGGGCGGACAACTAAGGATCAGACCACCCTGAATATGAATAATTTCAATAATTTGGACAAAAAGAAGGTCTGGATTCACCAAAACAATGAATGAAAAAGTACAAATCTCTCGCAGACTGCGAGGCCCTCCGAGGTCAATGGATGAATGACGCCGTCATGGCCGCCTTTAAACAAACACGACCTGTCACACCAGCGCCAACTGATGCGAACATAAAAAACACACAAGAGGTTCCCGGACAGAAGAGGAACACATCTGTCACCGGATCCTCACCCAAACTGCTGCTCGTTTATTCCCTTCGATTTAACCTCAACCCTAAAATGTTCGGCTGCAAGTACTTAATGGCTCTTCACATTCTGAATTCCAACTAAATCAAGCGATAATGCAAGAAAAGAGATGCAGACGGGAAACTGTGCCTGGGTCTCAGATGGAAAAATAGCGGATGACACCACAGTTTGGGCAAATCTGTCCACCTACACCGACTGAAAGGGAGTCCAAGAATCATGACTTGTTTTCAACATGTGAAAATACTGCGTGCTCCGAAGAAAATACTTTGTCACGCGGCTAAAACACACATTTCATACAGTGTGGTCTCTGGCGCAGATAGCTGTTATCAGTGAATCAGCATTAAATGAGTTTGAGTGCATTACGTGGGAAAGGAGGAAGAGGTGGTGTCGGGTAAAGGGAGAGGAGGATTTTCTTGTTGAAGGGCAGACACACAGATTGCAAGTCTTGTCTTGAAACAAGAGCCAGGTGACCACAGGAACAGTGTAAACACAGCTCCCTCGCTCACACCGGCCATTAACAGGTCCCTTCCTGCGATGCCTTTCACTGCAGGTAATGACGGATAACGATCACTCTCAGCCGAAAGCTTCATGACTTTACAGCAAATTACTGGTCAGAATAAATGAAACATATTTGCAAAACTCCCGAGATTGCCTAGATCGCTGGTTCTCAAAGGATCACAAGACTTTGCTCTAAACTTCTACATTTCTTTTACCTTTCAGGTTTTGGATGTCGGTGGGTTTGTGTCTATCAGCGAGTGTTTGGCGTCATACATGCTCATACTTTCTTAGTACAAAAGGTGAAACGTGCGTGCTGCTCATGATCTCTCAGGGTGATGATACACCTCAGTCAGCGTGAGTAGGAGGAACGATCGCAGCAAGCTAACATGAAGCCGCATCAGTGGAAATAGAAGCACCTGACTGTTGGTGTAAGATTATGAGTCTTCAGCGTGTTCAACAAACTAGATAATATTCAATTCGTGTCCATCAACCTTCTTCTGTGAAAACAGGGCCAGCGTTAAAGGTCCCATATCAAGATTCATTATATGATGGTTTTTAAACAATAACACGTGTCCTCATTGCCTGAATATGAAGCCCCAGAATGAAGAAAGTCTGTCTTCTCTTTCACTTGTTTGCTCCACTTTTTAGTGAAAAGGTGATTCAGACATTTTATCTTTATGACATCACGTAGGTAATTAACCCCTCCCTCTGGTAGGGGATACTTATTTTGACCCTCACACAGGTAGATGAGCTCCGCCCTTTAATATTACAAGCGGGTCTGGTTGAACGAAAGAGAAAAATCCACCGCACGGTACCTTGAGCGAAAGCCAAATCCTCTGGCCGAGAGCGGCTCGGAGCTGGCGTGGACAGACACAGAAACAGCCTGTTCTCAGCAGAGCTCAGTAGAGGGACTTTTACACTGAATGATATTCAGGACCAAGGCTAGATTTGGGGGAAAAATGCTTTGAATACAATGTTGTCTGACTTCTGACACTGATGGGAAAAAAGTTGCAAAACTGTATGATATGGGACCTTTAATCTGCAGCATTAACACATGATTCATTACATCATATTATACTGTGACACTGAGGAAAGGTTTGGTCTTATTCGGATATTATGCTGCTGTAATATGGTCACATTTACTGACAAAATACAATGACGAGCACGTTTTAGGATGAAGGACTGTGGTCACAGTGTGACAGTAGTTAGCGCTCTCAGGGAAACCAGGCCCAGTTGTAGTCCAGGTTTTGGCGCTTTTTTTGCATGCTCTTCCAAAATGCTAATTTATTTATTTATTTTTTTTGCCAAAAAACTTAAAACATAGTCTTGAGTGAGTATTGTCGGTAACCTGCAACCTCTCTTAAAAGATGATGAATAAAAAGAGCTAAAAGCTGAGATTTTGAGAAATAAGTTACAGTATTTGAATAAGAGCTGGTAGCAAACAAAGACATGATGTATATCTCAATCAAATCTAATTTTAGAAAGTAATCATTTAAAGATAATGCCACCATATTTAGTGTATCTTATCCAACTGTAGCAAAATCCTTACAAAATTGATGCACCATCACCAAAACGTATTTTACTTTCTCCTCCAAAAACAAGTTCAAGGTTTGAAATGTTTTTCTTGACATTTAAACTTTATAATTGTATAAAAATGCCTTGTTATTGTCATCAATTCAAATGTATTGTTATGATTCTCCATTTGGAAAACAGGATGAATCTCTATTTGATTGTGATCCATATGTAGATCTAACAAGCAGCGGTAGGAAATCAAACATATTGCTAACAAATTTCAACTTGAACTCATACAATAAATCATTTGGAAACAAAAGCCAAAATATCGCACTTTAAATATGCTCATCACAGCAGAGTGAAGTTAAGGTTGGTCAGCAACTCAGTGAAATCCAACTAATGAAAAAGGGCAGCCAGCTTAATAATTTCATTGCTCACCTCTCCTTTAATTTTCAAATCGCTGATTTAAATTAAGCGGGTACCCTGCGGATTTGACCTCCCAGACTGATGTCAGCAGATATCTCAGCTATTCGGCAGTGAAATAAAGCTGCACATGGGTCGACGATTCAAGTGAAGATCTGAAAGCAGCAGCCGAAACTGATGCTCAGAAGTTCGACGTGGCTTTGATTCGAACAATGTGTGCGTGTTCGGAGGGATCTCGCCAGCCGAGGCTGTGATCGGGCCGGCTCCTGGCGGTAAAGGGCAGGGAAATGCCAGAGGAAGCAGGGAGGGAAGGCTTCCTGTTGGTAAACATCCTCCCAGATTAAATGTGTAATTAAACAGGGTGTTGTGTACGAGCGGGGGGCTTGAAACTGGAGGGCAAAGGAGGCTGGCCGTGTTGGAAGCTGAAGCGGAATAAACTCTTCCAACGTGAATCCCTGTGAGCATTTTAACGTGTTTAGATTGCAGATCAATGGCGGTGTTGTGCAATCTGACAGGCCCCATCTTTAATCCCGTGACGTCCTCCGGAGCTGACTCCAGATCAGTTCTGCTCTTCATCTCTTCTGTTTGGGCAGAAACCTCCAACACTATCTCCTCCAGGATATTACAAACACCCTACA
>OMNM01035248.1:0-12534 GCA_900302745.1 Parablennius parvicornis | reverse complement strand
ACTGAGTGCACTTTAGAAGACTGCCCTTCCCATTCGGTGCTACCCAGAAACCATTTGATGTATTATAGCTATTTTGCCATTGATGGCCGATGATAAAGAGGTGCACCATTACACTCACGCCTCGATTATTGTTCAGTCTCGATGTGCGATCGGGTGATGATGAAGATGATGCGCCTTTGATGGTTGTCCTTCGTCTTTTGTGTTTGTCTCTAAAGCCTGACTTCCCTCGATAGTTTATCAAGTTTGTGTCTCGTAAAAAGGAATTTGACACATGTGAGCCGATAATAAAAACACAAAGCACAAGTAAGTCGTCATTCAAGAATTTCCTTGATGAGCGAAAAAGACATAAATGCAACAGACTTGTTGGTAATTTTTAATTACAGATTGCTTCTCTATAAATCATGAAATACATTATCCTGAGTAGTGTTTTCTTTTCATACAAGTGGGACTCAGTCAGATTAGTGAATCTTATCATTTAAGGGCTTCATAATTAATAAATAATTAAATAATTCACAGTATTTGACGAAAGACAGTTTTTTTTTAGTTCACACTGATTTTGGAATGTATAAAAATCTATAGAGCTATAAATCTAATAAATCTTTGTTTCATTAATTAATTTATTAAAAATAGCATCAAATGGTAAAGCCATTATGCTTTGTGATCATTCCTTCCTTCTAAATTGGTCTCTTCACTGCATACTGAGTTGCAGAAAGATTCAATTGTTGCTGCCAGATTCAACTTTTTAAAAGTGAGCCAGCGGAGAAACTGATGGGTTTTCTTTGTTCAGGTTAGTGGACAGTGATTTTTCCTCAGTGTATTTTTAAACACTCTGATGGATAAAACTTTGGGGATAGTACATAGTGGCCAGAGAGAAGTAATAATTAATGAAGGTTTTTAGAGAAAGCACTAGAAGTCTCAGGGAATACTTTTCCGCGTGTGCTCTTATTGCCGCTTTCCCTCTCTGTTCTGTTGTGTTTGTATATTTCTGAACTTGGTTCTCGCAGGTTGTTTGCTCTGGTGGCTCTCCCTGACTCCGTCTTCCTATTTCCCTCTCTTTCTTCAGGTCCAGGAACATGTCTTTGTTGAGTTTAACCACCAGGAGCTGCTTGACTTCTACAACAAGGTCAGATTTTGTGTATTGTTACTGTAATTTCAATACACGGTGGGTCTTTGGCCCAACAAAATTCACCTGCCAAACTGTCGTCTTCATACATTGACACATTTTGTTGGCTTCTTCTCCACTTTCTCTTTTGCCAGCGATTGTCCCGTCTTTGTTTATGCCTTTGTGTGCATGCTTCAGTTGTTCAGTGCTGTATCTTTTTCCATCTCTCAACATTTTGTTTTCTTTATTTCAGCTTGAAACCGTGCAAGGACAGTTGGACTCCCTAACCTGATGCCTGCACACACACACACACACACACACACACACATACACACACACACTGTTTGACGGCTGGAAACCCTTCTTTCGTTCCTGTGCTGACTCATTAAAGTGTCAAGTTTGAAGGGATTTTTTTTTCTCTTTTGAGCTTCAGTGAATCCAGGTTTTGCACTTGTTACTGAGTGTTCGTTGTCAGGATCCTGATCGTGTTAAATTTCAAACAGTGAGAAATCCTTGTCTGCGTTGTCAATGATAATTGTGCTTAATCACATTTTTTGTTACATTTTCTCACTCAACGACGATAAAAATGTGCCTCAAGTCAATATCTTAAAAGTCTCATTTGTACCAACAGACAAAGAAAACATGGGAGATTAAATGTCAAAATGTTATGTGATTTGAAACTAATCAACTTTGTAACATGAACACTGAGTTGCAGTTCATGCAATTTTAATAAAATATGAAGTTCAAGTGAAATCCATCCAAGCTGTTGTTATTTAGCGAAGATTCATTTTTTCTCATTAGGCCTGACCTGGACTTATGCTCCAACAGATGGGAGATCTGGGATGCACAACCAACCTCTGGTGTGTGGGTGTAGTCATATACCTGTGTGTCTGTACGTGGCTGAGTGGGTTTGTCTTTGTTCATGTTCTTACATGTTCGTTTTTAAGAAAGCCTCATAAAGAGATCTTCATTATACCTTTTCTCTGTAGTGACATCACCCCGATTCGCATGTGTCTCTCAAACACAGTGGAACAGGTGCTTGGAGGGCCATAAAAGAAGCCTGACCTCGGTGAAAGCCTTAGTAAACGGGCTTTCTGCGGCACTTGGTGATGAAACATTGATCGGATTCAGATATGTCGAAGAACGGATACACCTAAAACATGCAGGACCAGAACTCAGTCCGACTGCTTTCAAACCCTCTAATGTGATTCCATCTTTTAAAGGTCATATAGGATTTATTAGGAGGGATGACAGCATCCACTTCTGCTTCTTGTTATTTTTTTTTCCCATGAGTTATTGTGTATAGCAATTAAAGATTGCTTCCCCAGCAAACCAGACAAATCAACAAAGTAGAAGTCAAGTCGAGCTGCCACCTCTCAGGTCAATAGTGAAACTGATTGTCGTAGCATTTTTAGTTTCAATGCTAGACTTCCTATATTTCACCAGTAAAATACACTAAAGGCTGTTGGGATGTACAGCATATATAGGCATATTCCCTTTTCCCATTTCATCTTGACTTCTCCTCAACTGCGGGCATTGTTTGAAGAGGGCACGTTTTGTGATTCCAAATGGGGAAACATGGAAATTCTCAAAGGGTTAACCACTACTTTGTATTTGACCAGAGTGCACATGTAAATGTCACCAACCTTTCCTGTCTGTCTGATATTTGTTAATTTCTCTTTGACAAAAGGGAAGTTGAACATGGTTAAATGTTAAATCAGGTCGCTCCTTTTTGGGGATACACTTGCCAAATCCTACAAAGACACGTGCACATGAATGTTACAAATAGCTTTATTCAGGCTACTGTTCCTAACCTCCAAACACCTCTTAAAACCTCACAGACCCATGTACATGTCAATAGACAAGTGGCGGAAAGATGCAAATGTAATGGAAGTCAGTAGTATTTAATTCTCAGTGTAATTAAAGTACATCTCTCCTGCCAGAGTCGTTGCTGTAGGAACTTCAAAATTGTTCACAGACTTGGATTTACTTTAAGACATTGTTCTTCAGTCAGCAAAGAACTTCTCATGTGGTTTTTACTGCTGTTTGCGTCAAACCTTAACAGGTGGCAAGCTGTGCTAACAGGATAATTGGCACATCGAGAGAACATATAAACATAAATACGGAAAAACCCAAACAACAAAATCAAACCCACTTCCACCTTGTAAAATGAATTAACTTTATGATGGGAACCGCGCTTAAGGCTGCCACCCTCAGAGATACCAGAACTATCTAAAGGCTGTGTAACTCATCAGGAAAGGTGGCTGCAGTCGGCTCTCAGTTGTCCACACTTTTGGCATTGTTTTGAATGAAAAAAAAAAAAACTATACCCATATGACTATCGATCACATCTAAACAAAAATGACACAACAACAAAGCTGAAATCAGGAACTGACTTATCGTGGTGACTTGACTGTGACATTGCACCTCTGTCCTCTGATTTGTTTCTTCTTCTTTTTTTTAACTCCAATTGACAATTTTTGCCATCAATGTGAAAGCGCCTGCAGCCAGAGGGAGCGCCGTGTTCCACAGCATGGAGAACAGATGGCAAGGCCGAGCAGAGATGGCTGCATGAAAAAAAAAAAAAAAAGGGACAAAAAAAAAAAAAAAAAAAAAAAAGACACACACTGAGACTCACACTGAGATCCGGCAGAACACAGCACACACAGTCCCAGTGAGAGCAATAGGGTGTGTGTGTGTTGGTATGTCTGCAGAGCGGAGTCTCTGCGTGTACTTGTCAAAGCTGTTTACGTGCGATGGTGTGGGTTATGAGGCAAACTAAGTCTGGCTGGACACCACGTGGGCATTGACGCTGTTTTTCTTTGCAGACCAGCCAGTCAGGGGGTGTTGTGCTTTTCTAGCTTTAATAAGTCTCTAATGGACTGAGCTCAGTATGTGGCTGTGCTCCTGTTGGGCTTACAGTGCTGGGCCACAGATGACAGACACTGATGGCTGCCTTCTAGGATACACAAAAGCTCACAAACACTTGATGCCAGTTCTTTTTTTTTTTTTTTTTTTGCTTCCTTCAAAGCTGGACCAATTTACATCTTTATATTTTACGTATGCATGACTTAAGTGGGTGTTTTCCAACATTCAGTAGTGACTTCATAAACCCACTGTGACTGACTGCAGATAGGGAGGCTCTTAAAAAAAAAAACTCCCAGTGATTAATGCTGTTGTTAAGCCATGCAGAAACCAAGCTGAGAAGAAAATGAATCTGAATATCATTTCCAGTTTAATGACAGACCATCAAAATAATTTTAGTTTAATACACAATTAATAAAGATGCGATAGTTTGGGTCATGTCCCGAATATTCAGGAGAACGGGATCGTAAAACGTTGATTGCTGGCTCAAGTTCAGACTCTGCGGTCCTCTTGGTGTGGAAGCACTGCTAGTGCTAGTGACTGGTTACCAGTGCAACCTGCCATGTGAGAAATAGGCTGATCGCCATCTGAAAGCCCCGCACGGCTCTCCACTGTCAAATGCAGCCACTCAAAGGATTCCATTGAAGTGGGTTGATGTCGAGCTGCTTTGAATGAAAGCATGACGTTCATCTGTCCGTCACTTGTCAGTCAGCTTGGTTTTTTTTAACCCTCATATATATCATGGGCTTCTAAAGCTAAAAGAAGAAAAACAAGATATAAGGTTGTTTTTTTTTTTTTTTTTCCAAGATATTGCACCACTATAATTCAAACCGGTAAGTGCACATTTCAAAGGCTCCTAGTGGAAAATTCAAGCTTTTTTTTGTCTGTGCTGTCAAAGACAAAGTTGACTTTCAAGCACTCCACATAAACTTTCTAGCACTGCAGTCTCATTCTGAGATTATCATCTTTATGGGAAAGTTAGTCACTGTGCAGTACAATTAAAAGTAGTAGGTAGATAGTAGTAGATAAGGGACTTTGAGTGATGGCATGATGGATCGAGACGTCAGCCACAGGTCGGGGGGGTCGCTGTACTGAAATGTCGTGGTGAAGAAGGAACTAAGCAAAGCTCTCAGTTTACCATCCAGGCTATATCCTCATCCGTGGTCATGCATTGTGGGTCCAGATAGACGTTTTCTTTTGTTCACACGTGTTGTTTAATAGTTTGGCCATCAGGGAGAGTAGAGCTGCAGCCTGTCCACATGAAGTACAGCCAGTTGAAGTAGTTTGGACATCTAATGCCTCCTGCTTGTTGCCCTTGAGAGGTCTCCTGTACATCCAATCAGAAAAAGTCTTAGGGGTTGGCCTGGGAACTGTTGGCTTGTGGTCCTGGTGGAGAACCAGTGGGATGTTTGGGCTTCTCTGCTTTCCTGACTGCCACCACAGCTCAGTGGGGACTGGACGCCGGGTGAATGGTTCAGTAACAATTTTGGTTCAAAAGTTTAAACATTTATTGTGAATGATTTGTTTCAACATGCATTTTTGGTCCAACTCTGTGTGGACTCCAGACAAAGAAGCACATATATATGTGTCTGTGTCCTACTGTGAGTTGACTGGTTTGCTCTGAGGCCTCTATTTCTGCGACTAAGGAGTCATGATCATCAGTGTCCTTTGTGAAACAAGAACAAAAGCTGAAAGTTTCACAGTATTAAGCGGTGTAGATAGCGCCAGTCTTCTAGTGAGAAGCCTTTTACAGTAGACAAGCGAGGCATGTGCAGCTAATAAAAAGTGAACAATAGGCGAGAGGAGGTCACACTAAATCTGTGTTGTGTCAAGAACAATCTGTGTTGTATGGCCTTCCTTCCTATCTGAGCCCGCTTGTTAAAATATTTAATACTGCTCAGTCCTGTAGTAAGTATCCACATCGCCAACTGAAGGAAAAAAAAAAAAAAGATAATTTTCATCACTCATTTTTTTTTTAAATGTACATTTTTACTGTGAATAACCAGATTGCAGCAACAGTAATTTCAATCATTTTTATGGTTTGTAAGCAGCCAGGCACCCAATTTCCCCTAGTATTCCCCGTCAATCGGATTATTTGACAGCTGAGTTCATACTCACAAGGATTCATGGTGTAGCTGACAGGAAGCCATATAATTATTGGGGAAAATTTGAATAAAGTTGCCCCTGTAACTTAGAGTATTAATGAGGTCATATTTTCTGTGATAAAATCGACTGAAGAGATTACTTTCAGTTTGGAGGTTGGTATGGTGCGGTGCAGATCTAACATTAGTTTTGTGAGCTTAACAACATTGAGTCTTTATTTTTACCGGTTGACCGGAGAATTGACTGTTTTACAGCGGTGGCACAAAAATGCCTGAGTATGTTTTTTTTTTTGGGGGGGGAGGGGGGATGTGAAATGTGAGTTTTTTGAGGCGTATTAAGGCATGATGCTGCAAAATGTGGAATGAATTTTAAGGCTGACAGCTGTAATATAATAATTTTCACGACATTAGTACATAACGTGCTGATGAGCAAATTCACCTGCATATGACTTGTAACACCAATTTCCAATTTTCATGCACCTCGTGGATTTTAAGGTGTTTTCCACAACCTTTCAAATCACTTTCTTCTGACTTCACTTTAACAGGATTGGACATTTAAGTCTAAGTGTGCCTTCAAGTGATTTCCAGCATCCTTTCAAATGAAAAGCTCTCATTTCAGATTGGATATTGGATGGAAGGTGACAGCAAATTATTAAAGGGGTTACTGAAGAAGAACACAACTGTTCCACTTTGGAAAGCAGAAGGGATAAAACCACGTCTGTGTAGAAAACAGAGAGGTCACAAGAAGGAGGTATCACAAAGTTTCACACAGGACCAAATTATACTTTGTAAAAAGAAATACAAACAATGATAGGCATGAGAGCTGTAGATTGGAAGAAAACCAACTTTACTTCATATTACAATGAAAGAGAAAATATTGTTAAAACAGACTTTTGGGATTAAAAGAGAAATAACAGTGGAGTTCTTTATTTCCTTTATGAAGATCACCTTTACAAACGTATCTTAAATACAGTTTGATTTGACATGTTTAATCACTTAATACTCAAATTCACTAAACCCACTTAATTAGGAACAGCCAAGGATTTATCCATTTATTGTAATTACTTTTTGCATTGACTTCTCAAAACCTTGAAAAGGACCCACTAGTTGTACCTATTAATTTAAGTCTTTTTCTGAAAACCTTATCTGATTCGTTCCTTCAGTCTCGTTTTCAGGTGTTGGTTTTATAACCTGCCTGTGTTTCATACAAATTCAACAAGTCTGTGCAACACAAAACCCCAAAGAAACTGCTCAGTGATACTTCACCAGCAAATAAAACATACCCTCATGCATCGAGATTCAAAATCACCGACTGTGACTAATTTTTTTTAAGTTTCATTCACGTTTTTATTTCTTTAATTATATGCAAACAGACAGTATTACTTTTAATAAAGACTGTGACTTCTAAAAGAAGAGTAATAATAAATAATCAGCAATTGCGGGTTACACTGGTTACAAGTATGGTTTTGCACTATGCCTCCGCTTTAATTACTATTTGTACTATATAGTAGTTTATTCAAACATTTATTTCTACACATATGACCCCATTGGTTAGTTTATGCATTAAAAATGGTCTTGAGCAGCCTCTACTAAACACCAAGATCAATCCAAGTACAGAACTTGAAGCTACAAGCACTTTTCTTTTCTTTAAAGGCAGTAATTATTGTCAGCAGCATCTGTCATTCAGAAAAAAAGTAGCATCAATGGTCTGTCAGCCCCTTTTATATGGGACTTTTATTTAGATATATTCATATTTAAATTTTCAAGTGGAAATCGAGATCATGAGATAGGATTCAACATTTCCCCCGTGTTATCTATGTGAAAAACTTCTTTCAAAATGGTTGACTAAATTATTCAAATGCAGAGAAGCTTTGGATTTGCTTTGTAGCTTATTTTGATTTCCAGCTCTGTCCCGAGGAGATGTGAAAATGGTTTGGCACAATCACCGGAGTTAGAAATTGGGATACCAACCTTGAAATAAATAAGTAATAACGTCGACGCGGGCTGCTGTTTTCCTGTCATCCACAACCCTGAGTCATGTCGTCCTGTCCCTGCAGCCTATTTGTGCCACATTTGAAGCACTTTGGTGATGCAATTTATGGGCCTGTTGTCATTTCCCACCATGAGAGATGTATTGAGATCCCTGCCCAGCTGGCATGGATCAGAATGTGATGAATATTAATCCGCAGCAGAGATTTCAATCAGTAGATTATTATAAGACTTTGAGACAAATGTTAAATCCTAAGATGCTCACTGACTAATGAGTGTGAGCTTCTTTTAGACCTGGGGTGTCAAAATCATTTTAGTTTAAGTAACAAACAGCCAAGTTTGAACTCGAGAGGGCCGGATTAGTAAAATGATTGTATAAAGTATTAACATTTAAATAACAACAACAAATCTAATTGTCGACCTTTGTTGTTGAGCGAAGAGGGAGAAGAGAATTATGAAAAATTCCAAATGTAATTGAATATCTGTAAGCTCAAATTAGTTACAATTATGCTGAAAAACAAGTATTCCTACAGAATCATATCGTTGTAACCAATCTCTCAATGTGTAAAATACCTTCAAATGTACCACAAACCATGTCCCTGTTTTGCTGTATTCTCTTTTTGGATTTTGGTACAACCCAGAATGCAACAAATTGCTTGATGTTGTGCTTCATTATTCCTCAAAATCTGCCGAAATATCTGGAAACCTGTCATCCGCAGTGTTTTCCTTCAAGCAAATGGGGCAAAAGCCTGTTACTTCTCAGGCTCAGCCTTCAGCTGGCATGTTTTGTCAAATCCACCCTCACAGTGTGGCTCTGATGCTAATGCTGGTCCACAAACAATAAAAAAAAATGAATACAATTCCTAGTTGATACATTAGACACATAATTTTGTTGAAGCTACTGTATAAGTTTTCTTTGTAGTCTTCACACTTTGCAAAGTCCTCCAATATTGGTTTAGTTTTGGGACATGGACTGTATGTATGTTTGACATTAGGAGTCAGGTGGCTTCTTGTTTCAGTGATAACACTGCAGCAGCCATCATGGTTCATCAGGCTCATGTGCTCATATCTCCCTCTTTTTATTCCAAGACAGCAACTGAAATAGCTACCATATTTCCGCGATAATAATAAAGTCTGCCAACCCAACACCTGTTTAAGAAAAGCAAACAGTCTTTGTGGTTCCACCAGCATTCAGTTTGTGTACCATAGTCTTGTCATTAGAGCAGCAACACCCCACTTTTCTCAAGGCTCGACTTGAAAGATACACCCACACTGCTGCTTTTTAAAGTGCAAGTTGATAGCTTTTCATGAAATCTCTTTCCTTTTGAACCTCTCACATCACTCACTGCTGCTGCTTTTGTTAACTCTGCAGTCTTAAACTCTGTGACACTTTGCCTCTCTTTTAATTCCACATCATACACACCTCCCATCACACTGCCTCTGCAGCTACAGCTGTACATTTGGCACTGCATGCAAAAGTGTGTTCACACGCCCGGGTTGTGTGAATTTTAACCCTTCCCTCACCCCTTCCTGAAGGTCCCGGCAGTCCTACATTTTCAGAAGATGGCTAGGAGTGATACACTTGAATGACCCGATACGTTTGTGTTCAAAAACCAATAGTAATAATAAAAATACAACAAATTGTAATTTGTGTAGTAATGCACCAGTGCTTCTTTACTGGTATACATCTATCAAATGCCATTGCAATCATAATCACTTATTACTTTTGGTGCTGACTTTTGTCTAATTGTTTACTTTTTTAAGCCTCTTGTTTACTTCATGAATAATTCACTGATTCTGAACTAACTCAGTCGTCCTGAAGGCAACGAGAAAGAAGCCTGACTACAAGTGACATTAAAATGAGCTTGAATGAAAGCTTGTTTGTATTGATAAGACATGTCTGTTGCTGTGAGTAGTTTGTCTCAGCTGTTTTGTTGCTGCTTGTCATTCATCCATTAAATTGCATATTTCAATACCAGTGCTGACTTTTGCATTTTTATCGAAATATACAGGAGTGTGTCCAGGGAAGCACTTCAATGCCTTAATAATGAAGGATTGAGTCAACAGTCCAAACTAACCTGTGACTCCCTCCTTCTAACTAACTGAAGTTACTTAATGGGTGAATCATTAGACCAGTGTGGAACGCGTCTCCTCTGGGAGGCGCCAGAGAGTTTTAGAGGAGGGAGCAGCAGCAGAAAAAGTCTGGAGGTCAAGATCATGTCTTCCTCCTTTTAATATTAAAGATGAAATCATTATAGAAACAAAGTGGAGGAGGGTAAAAACATGACTTATTTAATTAAAAGAATTATAGAATAGACAACTATGAGTGTAGCAACAGTGGCATTCTGTATATAAAGACCTACTAGATTCATATTCAATAGCATGGGGTTCATTCTTCCACATTTTTAGACTCTAAACACAGATCAGACAGCTTACTTGTGACAATATCACTACTAGTACTAACTATTGTGGATTATTAAACATCCAAACTGGGCGAGACATTTGCCATAAGATTACCAGACAAGCCACTTTATAGGTCCATATGATTCTTGATTGTTTTTTAGAAACTCCACAACACTTTAAGAAGTGAATTATGGCAGTGACTTAATTTTCTCTAACTTGTCTTGGTTGTCGTTTTGAGAATGTTAGAACAGATTGAATAACTTTAATGTTACAGATTCATTATTTTAAAAGAGCATCTTCCCATTAGTTAACAGTTTTGATTCATGGAAAATCTTGTGCAAATCCTCCCAAATGACTCTCGTCTGTAGAGCAGACTTCATTGAGCTGGAACGGTATGGATGCTGTCCTCTTTTTAATTTCAGAAAACATACAAAAAAAAAAAGGGTTTTTTTCTTTGCCAGTGTTTATTTTCACAAGAATAGCCACATCAAATATTCAGCACTGCTCTCTTTTTGCTTTCCTTTCCAAAAAGACCATCCAGGATTGAGCTCCAATAACACACCTGTGGTCAGCCTACACGCAAACAAATATTTTGTAAATTATGTTTTTTCTTCTTCGTTCTATTCTAAAACCAAAATCCTCGCAACGATATTTCTCTGTTTCTTTCTTTTTTTTCTCCCCTGCTCTGTGTTATCATCCTTGTAGAGCTTGCATCTTGCTGCAGGGCTCAGACAGAAACAACCGTAACCCTAGTGTACTCGCTGCATGTTTATATACAAGTTGTGGGATTGAAATCAAATTTCATCTCAATTAATTGAAATGAAATGGGACACCTGGCTTCCCACCTAATTTTGCCTTTTTTCCTTTTCTTTTTCACCCTCAAGTGTTATGATCCTGCCAACACTCCAACAACTTTCTAGCCTCATTATCTCTCTTGCCCAGCCACGAGCCCTGCTTGACCCAGCAGTGTCCACTTCCTGCTGAGATAAAGACATTTTACCTCCAGCCCTTTGAAAGCTTCTTTTCTGCTCCATATCTTCGGTACCAAAGTGGTCCTTTGGACAGTGCGTTATTATCACTACTTCTGCCTCTGTCCTCTGTACTCGTACTGTCCTCTCTTTAAAGTGAACCTCAATGTTCTACTCAGCAGTCTTCAAATGCTACCAGACACTAAACTGACCCGACGTATCAAGTTTCGTTTTGTCTTTTCACTTTGATAGCTTTACTTACCTGAGACGTCACTGCAGGAGACACCTGCCAGCACCGCCAATCTGATTTTACTGAATCACAAAATGCATCAGCAGCACCAGTTGTCTTCTCTGCAAGCGGACGCCTGCTTCTGATTTTCTGTGACATTTGGCTTTGAGCTGTTGTGAGTCTAAATTTAGCCCGCAGCTTTGTTTTCTCTGCTCCGGGAGCTGTGTCTCCGTTTACTGATCAGCTGCAGTTGCGAGAGCACGAATGAACTTTCATCGAACTAAAGCTGATGACCTAAAGTCACTGTGGTGTGCAACGTGTTGCTTGGCTCTACAGGAGGGTAGTAAGAGCAGCTATGACGTTTGGTTTGGTTTGGCACTGACCAAAAGACTGGAGGCCGAATTAATGACGTTCAGGTTTTCACTGGGAGGAAGCAGAAGGGACAGGATTAAAAAGAGTACATGAGAGGGAGGCCCACGCAGTGGTGGCGAGGTCAGCTTTCTCTCTTCACAATGACAATGTCCCTGGTTCAAGTCTGGATTGGAATTGAAGGCTTTTCTGTGTCTAGTTGGCATATTCTTAATGTTCGTGTGGGTTTTACTCTAATTTGTGATTGCAAATTATCCATAGGTATATGGTATGTTTCTCTTCGGTATGTTTGTTGGTTTTCTCCATAATCAGCTGAAATCTGGGAGGTATGAAAGATGCATAGATGTTGGATAGTTTGGTGGGAAAGTGAAAGAGATGCAGTTGAAAGAGTTTGTGTCTGATTGGGTTTAAGAGACTATACGTGCAATAGATAGGAGGAAAGAAAATGCAGTACACTCAGGGTAAGAGGAAGAAAATGCCAAAAAGAAAAAAGATTGCATGTTTTAG
>OMNM01035243.1:0-11344 GCA_900302745.1 Parablennius parvicornis | reverse complement strand
TCCTCCTTTCTCCTCCACCGCAAAGGCAAGCCGCTTCAGTCCGTTCCTACCGTCGAATAGAGCCTCGGCGCCTTTTTCCGATAAAACACTCACAGTAATCCCGTAGCGTATCTCGGGTGCCATATTGGGAAAATATCTTACCATCAGTTCCATCGTTTTGTCCTCCATCTCCGGATCCATGTTGACGATCCCCCCCGAAACTCGCTATGAAAATGGAAACCCAGCCCTGCGTCGGCGGCCCGCAAATTCAGAGACGTCATTCACTCGGCTCAGCTACACGGCTCCGGTAGGGCAGTGTCAGAGCGGTGGGTGGAGGTAGGGAACGCCCATGCAGCCCAGACAACCGCTAATTTGCCACATTTTGTCTAAGGAGGCGGGGCTACACCGCTATGCTTTTTATTGATTGGCTCTCCGTGCTACCAAGGCTTCCCCGGTGACACCCCCAAACAAAAAGGCAAATGGATGAAGATGCTGTTGCTATCCTGAAGAGGAATACACTAAGGCAAAATCAATCATCCGCATAGCTTTGCAATACGAGATGCTGCAGGATGTTCGGATATTTTATTGTGCTACGTGTGATTAAAATGTACGTTTCATGCACAGCCCTGTGAGACAGGGACATACTAAGTAGCAATAATTTTAAGATTCACTGCCGCTATATGCTGGAATGAAATGTGCTAATATTTTGCAAAGGATAGTTTATAAGTGCATTTCCTTTCAAAGAAAAATTCAGGCAAAACCCACAGGTTCGTGAAAGGTTAAAATCAATGCAACTGAATACGGAGCCGGATCGTCATGTGACACAATAGTTGCACACAGCTGCTACAGACAAGCACGCTCCAATAATAATTAAATGATTGCAAGACGTAACCAGTAACATTGGCCATTTAAATGAACCTGTTTCAGGTTTCATTCAGTCGTATGATTCAAGGAGTGCAGCAAACAGTGTTCTCAGACACAACCTCAGTTAACACCATCCCTTACCTTATTTCACCTCTGTTGACGCGATCCCAATGAATCCCAAGAGGCGTTCAGAACTGAATTTTTTGACCACCCTATCCTCAAACAGCTCTCCTTTGACGCTGTTACACCATCTATACTCGAGTATTTGGTGTTTTTATGCTGTCATGAGCAGGATGTTTTTCTTCTCAAAAGCACTTCATGTCAGATAATCCATCATTCACTGCAGCACTCATGGCGAATGATTTAAGGAGGAAAAAAGTTTTCTGAAAAAAAGAAACCCCAGAAAGGCCTTTTTTCTATCATTCTAAATTAAAATCAGGCCCTAACTGTTTTCCTTGTTTTCTCAGACTAACTTACAGCAATGAAAATATATGGTCTCAATGAAATTGTCAGAAATTTCCAAAAGTAATAAAATAAAAAAAAAAAAAATACATTTTTGAATAAATATTAATGAAGTGGTGTAATTGCTATTGATATTAAAAAATATATTTCAAATAGGACACAGGGTAGAAAACCTCCAGATAATCCAGTTGAAACAACATGCACATTTAACTCAAAGGACTGTCAACATATTCTGATATACACAGAACGACAGCTCATGTAGTCATTTGTCAAAACAAGCAACATTGACAACACAGCAGATGAGAAGGTAGCAATGGTTTTCAGCAGTTCAAATTTAATACTTTGTCCCCCTTTCTCTACAGAAACCCAGGTAAAAAAAATCCCCCACTCTCATAAAATACAACAGCAGCAGTTACCAGTAAAAAAATGAAATGCAAAAAAAGAGAGAGAGAAAGCATAGAAGGGAAAGAGAGGGTAGGGACAGGATGAGGCCAGAAAGGAAAATATATTTTCTATAATGTGGAGAGTGAGTCCATAGTTCATCTTCAGACCAGGTTAGGGGCAGCGAGGATTCTGGGAACTTGCTGTTGTGTTCATTCATAATGGAGGGGAGGAGGGGTGGGGGAAAGAACAAAAAAAATGAGTCGAGTCCAATCCAACTAGGGGAAGGAACCAGCACTCTAAGGCAGGGATTTATTCAGGAAGGGCTTTCTCCCTCTCTGGATGAAAAAATCTCACTCCTCTTCAGCCTGTGTGATGCATTTTGTCGTGTGTACAGATGTATGTGCAAGTTTGTGTATGCAACAGGTAAATTGAAAGGTGTGTCTGTCATATATATGGTCAACACAGTTGCACCTCTCACTTGCTGCAAGAGAGGTGGCTTTTTTTTTCTTTCCTTATTTCTTCATTCATTCCTTGCTTCTTTTTTTTTCTCCCAATATCAGTCCAAGACTACCTAGTAGTCATCCAAATCAAAGAACTCATCGTCCTCTCCTTGGTACTCCATGCCCTGGAAATCCACCCTGTACCGCAAGATCCCTGAGGAATAGAGAAAGAGTCATCAGTGGGATATGACAGAAGGATGAACTAGGTCATACCTAAGTATATATAGTGAGACAGACGGAGGAAGCCGCATTACATTGGATAATTTGCATTAAATATTAGTTCCCAAATTCTTTGAGTGTGAATTTTAACAGAGTATATCATTTTCAGATGAGGGAAAGTTAAATCTTTAAATGTAAAACCTTCAGATATACTTTAGACCTTTAATATTTACTGTCTTTACTGTTTAAATTAAATAGTAAACAGGCAGGCAAAGGCCGGGATTAAACCACATACTGCAATGAGTAATGTACTTCCATCAAAATGTTGACGCACTCAAGTGTCGATTTGAAAACACCTGACAGTGAGTAGGAAACCATCACTTTGCCAGAAACAACATGACTTCTGATGAAGTAAAACAAATGATTCAAGTCAAAATCCTTCAATAAACACCCAACTAAAGAATATTTATTTCAATCACAAAGTCATCACTATACTAGCAAAGAAGCAGGTTGATGCATAACACCATTAGAGTGACTGAATGCTGGTTGGAACAAATCTAACTTGCCACATCCCTTAACTTGTGCAAGTTTATTCAAGATCTTAACGACCACATTCAGCACTAACATTTCATCATCACAATCAGGGAGATCTGAGGAAATTAATGAGTGGAGGATGTCGGCTAATTCCCACATTCTGTCTTTTCAAACCAGCGCATGTTAAGACTTGGTGGTTGGCTTTAGAGTCTGAAGTGACAAATAAATCACTCTGATCTAAAAGTATAGTATTTCAACTCTACTTATGTAGTGCTCTACCGAGAATAAACCCAATTTAAAGATAACAAAAGTGACAATCATTTTTAGCGTTTCTGATATTTGCACGTTACTACACACACCCACACACACACATATATATATATTTTGTTTTTAATCATATTAATTATGACATTAAGAAATGACTTGGAAAATATATCTCGACGAAAGACAGTTGATCTTCCAAATGAGAAACGTGAACCTGCTGCTCTGCACATTCTGAGTTGTATCCAGAATTTAGAAATATTTAGGTGAAATGCGAGCAGTAAACTAAAGTGCTCACCACCAATGCCTCCAAAGCCCTTGACAAACTGGGACCCTTCCTGGCTTTTGTCTGTTACTATCTCCAGCGTGGCTCCAAATTTTTTGTAGTTGTTAGCAAACCACTCCAGCAGCGGCATGCTCTCGATCAGCTCGTGCTCCTGCCCCGTCTAATAGAAAAAAATAAAATCAGTCAACTACACATGGAATTATGGGTTAAAGATCAGACTTTACCAACTAGGATCTTTTCATCTCGTAGTACTTGCCTCCTTGTCTGTGAAGTGAGATTTGTCTTTCTCCTGCTCTGGTGTTAGGTACAAAGTCTTCTCATCTAAGAATCAAAGAAGAAACTTTCATAATCAAGTTCCAAAGAGAAGCACGTTTGCCTCGTGTCTCTATGACAGAAGTGCCACATGCAGCTGGTATACCGTTCTCCGCTCCGTTGCTCTCGGCCCCATGTACACGTAGAATGTAACGCATAGTGTCCAAGTTCTCGTACACTATAAGGATCTCCACTGCTCCCATTTCCAAGGCTTTGAGGGTGTCCTCGACTCCAAAGCAGTACTTCCCCGTATCCTGACTGATCTCATCGAAGTACCGCCCTACAGAAAGAGATCGTATTTAAGGATATTTCAAAACAAAACGAGACTACAAACATCTTTGAAGTGTGAAGAGGACGACTCACCTATGAGCTTCTTCTCCTGGATGAACTTGACATTTGAGAGAACCTCTGCCGAGAGCTCGATGGCCTGGTTGAAACCATTCTCCCCTCCATATGAGATGTCTACCAGCTTCAAAACCTTGGCTTGTAACCTCTGTGAATTGCAAAAAAACAAACAATTTAATAAACCTTCTACAAGCAGAAAGGGAGTGATGTTGGGAGCTTTCAATAAACAAGTCTAATTTTCCAGAAGCTTGATAAATGAATGATAGGAATTTGACTAAGTTAGAGGTAATGGAAACAGTACTGATATGACCTTAGTTCAGATTACAACAATGTACTGTGGGTACTTTCCTTATCAAGTTGTGTTGAAATAAAATCTGTATCGCCTTTAATCTAGGTCTGGTAAAGTGCTTTAATGTTTATGCATTTATAATGTACGTCAGTACTGTTAATTCAAGATTGTCTTCATGACTAAAGTTAATGTTGAAGTATGTGAACTTTGCAATAATTCCATGTTTATCTGAAATAAAGTACAAACTAATGCACTAAACAACAAATCAGACTAAACATCAAACCATATGTCTTAATGTATAATGTCCACATTATAATAAGGTTGATACAATATCTACAGGCATAAATACCTATTAACAAGCCAGGAGCACCGATAGCCAATTTGTTTTATTCAAAACAAGAAAACTCACAGAACTGACTTTTAACAACAAAGTCAAATCTCTAACGCATTAACTTACATTCACTCTATGAATGTTGTAAGTACGAATGTTGTTCAATATTACTTCATACTATTGAGGGCTGCCGTGCTTTATGTTTTAGATGTCTCCCAGTTTCAGCATAACAGAATCGAAAGATATTGTCATCATTAAATTTGTGAAAAAAGCCTAACAACAAGAGACTTACAGGGTCAAACATGTCGGACTGGCTCAGTTCGGTCTTGAAGTCAGCAGAGCCAGCCAGGACCATTCCAGCAACGTTAACTTTGTCGTTGGACACAAAGAGCTGGACAGCTGTTTCAGCTACTTTCCTCACATAGTTGTGTCTCTTCTCCATTCTCAGACGAGCAAAACGAAGAGCAGACTGACCTCCTCTACCTGAAGAGTAAAAGATGAAAGACAAACTTTAAGCAGGTAAAACTTGGGTGAAAGCAAAAGCTTTGTAAAGTGAGCGCTGTGGATCAGTACCGTGCTTTTTGGGTAAGTCCACAGTGAACTTGTGCAGCACCTCCCTGGTGTTGCCCTGCAGCGTGCCGAACAGTGCGCCGCTTCCATCGATCACAATGAAGCCAAACTTACTGTCGTCAGAGAGCAGGGCCGTCAATGCCTGTGGGAGAGAGTATGGTGGGAAGAAAAAAAACGAGACATTGAGAAAGAACTAGAAAAAGTGTGACACAGATACCACAAGAAAAGTGAACACCAATAATTCTGTTGACATTAGGACTATCAGCCAAAAACAAAGCGATGGCTCTCACCTCAGTGTGGAACTTGTTGTCACAGAGGTACAGGGAAGTGTTGATTGGCTTAAAAGGCTCAAAGTCGATATTGACTTTCTTTTCTTTACCTTCCTCTGTGACAATGGTGCCACAATATACAACCAAACCATTGGGTGGCACTGGCAAGAAAGAAAAAAAATCAAAAGGCAAACAATCAGACACATTGTCTTCAGTAGATGGACAGATCATACTGTTCCTCAAGAAAAAGCTTGAGACACAGTGCAGTATTCAGAGGAAAGCCATCACAAGCATTTTGGAGATCACAACATCACCTAGGCAATCAGACCAGGATTATTTTTAACAATATATACATGTGTGTTTAAAATACAATGAAATGTGTTTTACTCTAAATACATACCCTTATTGTAGAGTTTTAGTCTTTGCTGTACAGAAGTGATGGCCCCAAGCACAGAAAGTCTGTTGACTCGACTCTTAATGTTGGAAGCAGTGCCGAACTCATCAGCCAACATCTTGGCCACTCTGGAAATCTGGTCCTTTGGAGGGATGATCAGTGAGATCATGCTGGTGCCATTACTGAAGGAAAAAAATAATAAGGATGTTATTACTTAGAATAACAGTTACATATAGATAAAAGCACTGCTGTCCCTCTATTTTATTCAAATTTAACTTTGTAAAGAAAGTCTTTCAGAGGAAGGGCTTAAATACTGAGGGACAAACAGAGTGAGCTTTCAGTTACAGTACACAATATCTGCCCTTGAGACCAAGGACTGAGTATCTGTTTGACTGCACTACACTTTTGTCCTTCCATTTACGACCCGTTTCAAAGACAAAGCATACCAGCACTGTGTAATTCAGTGCGTGCACACCTCTCCACAGGCAGGTAACAGTCGCTGGATGAATGTAGGGCAAATGGTCAATCGTGTGTGTGTGACATGGCAGGCAGTGGAGCTCGGGACAGCACATTCTGCGCAACACAAGACGACAAACCCGTCGCAAAGCAACTTACTAAGCCAAAGTAGCAGCAACCAATACTTCACATACCGTGGTTGACAATTCACTAGGCTTATAACAAAAAACATGCTGGCAGACATCGTATCGGGAATATTTTCCACCCAGCATTAGGAACCATCAAGCTTTAGCTAAGCGCGAGGTTGCCATGAAGGGGACTAACTTTGCAGATTGTTGGGAGAAATCAAACACGTACGCTAAACAATACGTAAGTACACGTCAATACCAGTGAAGGGTTGTCTCTGCCGCAACACGTGAAAGCCTGGCGGTAGGCTAGCCGGCCTACCATTCTCATCAACGTGCTTTTTTTTGTTAAGACACCCAGAGCGGCCTCACTCCGAAAGATGACGTACGATTAGCGGCGAGGCTAGCATCCCCGCCACAAGCTTCAAGCCGAATGCGAGACCGGGGATAATAAACACCTTTACATTGTCAGTCGTGAGCCCAACGTGGTCACAATAAATACACACTTTTCATCAATAGCCCAGCACGTCTGACGAGTGAACAAATTAATCGCGACAGCAGTTGGCGGTTAGCGTTTAACTAGCCAGAGTAAGCTAAGTTAGCTATGCTATGCTAAGCTAACCACTCCCAAATTCGGCCCCGGTTAACCGATCTCCAGCTGTTGCGGCGGTCCACGTTTATACCATCAACATAAAGCACACAATCCAGTACAGTTAGATCGATCTTGAGGTGAACACGGAACTTTCATGGATTACTTACCCCCGGGCAGCTTCCAAACTTTTGATAAGCTTCTTGATTTTCCATATCTCCACGTTCCTGTCCGCCGCGCTGGGGTCGTCCGCCATCTTTCTGCTGTAATCGCTTCAGCGCCTGAAAAAACGCGAAAAAGGAGAAACTAAACAAATGTGGCGAACTAGCCACTCAAAGGTTTAACAAGCATATATGGCCTCAAACGGCGGACATATTTTACTTCAACAATCTAGACTCGTTACCTCTCCAAACTAGTGGCGCGGTGAGCGTTGAGGCAGCAAGCTAACGCAGACAGCGGGACTGACCGGGAAGGAGGGAGTCTAGACGGGCCGCCGCTGTCAGTAGAGAGCGCGGAGTATAAAGGGCCTACAGAACACCAGGCCCTAGCGTCCACCCTGTTCTTATCTAATACGACCTACTTTGCCAGAGTTCCACTGCAAACCATCTGTCCGTTTAGCAGGCGACTTGGTGCGAACGGAAGAACCGGAGCTGGCACATTACCTGCCTCGGACAACGCCGCTCCGCTCCGCTCTCAGTCAGCTGCGCTACGTCGAGTCGGTGGTCCGAGGAATGACGTTGCTCTCCCGACCGGTGTCTCGCTCCTCCACACGCTGCGCGTGGTGCTATGGACGGGGGCTCACATGTGGGAGGTGGTTACAATGGTGGCGTTCACTTCCTGGAAACCACATAGAAACCAATCAGGTTTATCTATTCATTTGTCAATCATAAATTTCTAATAGACGATTGGTTGCGATGCAGCATCATGGCGTGCATTGGGTGGGCTTCCGCTCCTGTGAATTATGGAATTTGTAGTTTAAGTCACGTGACTGTGAGATTTATGTTGTGCAAGCAGTTTGAGAACATGCCTCCAAACTGTTGTTTTACGAACTTTTATCTCAACTACCTTGAAGGGGGACGACTTATCTTTGTAGGACAGGACAAACTCAAATAGACACACCCACGACACCATCCATCTGTTCAGCCAACCAACCAATCTGTATCCATCTCAGGTTCACACAGGGCACATAAATCAATCCCAGCATAACTGGAGGTATAGAATAAAGCAAGTCACACTCTGAACCAGTGCATCACAGGGCAAACATAAAGAGACAGACAACACATTCTCACATTCACACCTTGAGGCAATTTTCAGACTCACCAATGAAGCTTATACTCATGTTTTTGGACCTTGGGAGGAAACATGCAAAGTCCACCCACCCAAGCACAGATTCAAACTGGGAAAACTCCCACTATGAGGCAGGTGTACTACCCATTACACCATTTTGCAGCCCTACAATATCCCTCCAGTTCTATGAAATATGTTTTTGTTAGTATGATGAATATGTGTCATGTCTGCAGGTGCTTGTTTATGAAAATAACACAATTCTTCTCCTTGGACTGATGGACTTTATTCTATTATTGCACTGACATCACATCTGTGATTTGTACTTTAAGGTGGCAGATACTAACCTTTGGTGACCAATGATAGTGCGATCAATAAAAAATATTCGAATCACAATCAACAAAAAATATTGAACACAATGTATGATGTGAAAAATGTAGTTTTGTGCAGTTGTGTAGTTTCTCGGACTGCATTCTTCTGGACTGAGGATTCAGATGCTGTTCCTGGATCTGCTATAGGGAGTACATCAGCTTTAACCCTCCACATCTGTTCCAGCTGTTCCTTCATCCCTTGATACTTCTCAACCTTTCTGTGTTGTTTCTCTCTGATGTTGCTGTCAGCTGATGCCACCACATCTATCACTGTTGCCCTCTTCTGTTGTTTGACGACCATCACAATGTTCAGTTGGTTAGCGAGCAGCTGTTTGTTCAGTCTCGAAGGTGAAGTCCCACAGGATGTTAGCACTGTTGTTCTCAACCACGTTTGGGGGGAATGTCCCTCTAGGATTTGGGTACTTTGAGTTCAGGCTGGACACAGATGTTCCTGTACACAATTCCAGCCACCTTGTCATGTCTCTCCATGCTCCATGATCCTGCTTGCATCTTACGCCCTGGGACTATGAGCTGGACTCTATCTTAGGCGTCTTTGCACAAATAGCACCTTGGGTTTGATCTTCTATGGTAGACCCTTGTCTCTATAGCCCTTGTGCTTAGTGTCTGCTGTTGTGCTGCCATGATAGTGCCTCCCTGTTGTCTATCAGTCCAGCATTTGCTAGTCATTGGTCAGTTTTCTTGATATCAGCCATTTTCTGGCAGTGGTACATGCCATCTCGTGGATTTCCCCGCCATGTTACCAGCTTCTCAGGATACAGAGACTGTACCTGATTGAACCTGTTGCATGGGTGACAAGAGATTATTATAGTCCTAATGGACATTAATAAAAGTTATGTTACATTCAGTTCTATAGTGTGTGTTTTAAAAAGATGAAGATCAGTTTTAGAGTCCATTTATTTGCTTTTATCATGATTTATTCCTCGCAGATCAATAAAACTATTGGGCACAATGCATTTTATTAGGAGCCACATTAAAAATGAGCATTCCAGAGCTCCAGCACAGCAGTCCTACTTTATGCGACTATTCACGGAAATTAATTGCAAGTCCCTGTATTTCTTTTTTTTGTTTTGGAAGGTGAGTATAGTCAGGCTATTTGACCTATGAATGATTAGTATGGAGGTGTACCTGCTTGAGAATACGTTTCAACAATATTGAGATAATAAAATCAGTGGCTGTGAACTTTAAAAATAGATTTTTGTACATCAAACTAATACTGAAAAGTTCAGGATGGGTTTTAATTTTTGATGTGAGCAAAAACAAAGATTCATCTTCACTGTTCAATGAGCTAAGAGCAAAGCATGGGCAACAGTTACAGATTAACCCTAACAAAGGTGCTGGATGTTATGTGTTTAAGGCCAGTTCAACAAGACACCTGAACCTGAAGTCCTCTGGAGTTCCCACTAAGTAATCACATGTTACACAACCCACATTTATCTTTCTCGCTGAGGTGTTTAAAGGATAGTTTCTTCTGGTTTTGAACCACACCTAATTAAAGGGATTTCTATTGGCAAAACTAAATATCTGGCCTTAGCTCTGACAAGCTCTTTGTGAGTGTTGCACTTTGCACTTTTCTCATACAGGAATCAGAATGAGGTTAAATGGCAGCTGGATAAATCCCAGCGGCTGTTTTCTAGTCACTGTCTGTTAGACCCCAAGACAAAACAACAAATGTGCCTTGTGGTGTGCTGTTCACTGTGATCATACTATTAACTATTGACAGTGGTTTTCCTGTCCTTTTAATTTTTATAGGTGTATATCTAAATGCAAAACAGCACAGAGAATAAAAACAAAAAAAAAAACTTGAAGTTTTTTTATTTGTTGATTTAAGTTTCCATTTATTCTCTGCGTCAGTGCATTATGGTTTATAAACAACAGAAACCACTTTTCAGTACCAGTTATAATGCTTGTGACCTCGTTTAGCTTTTTCTTTCAACCAAAATGCAATCATGTGTTTCAGGATGCAGTGCGGTCGTGTTGTTCAGGTAGATGATGCAGTTGCTGATTACGAGTTGAGATACAGTTATAATCATATAATTGTATGGTTGAGCACTGCTTAAGTATAGTGTGGTTGGCTGCAACTTGAACCATGGAACCCACCAGGATTATGTTTAATTAGACACACCTGACTTCGTCAGACTTTTGTGTTTTTCACAACAAAACAAAACAAACAACTCCTCAAATAGGGACAGTGCTTTGTTACAACATCACAATGTCATATTGCACAATTTTGAAGCTCTGTTACTATTGCTTTAATATGAGATAAAATCATAGAGGACTGTAATTATTTCAGTGATTATAAGAATATCAATAAAACAAATGTGGAGCATTATGTTTTTCCTTCTTCAAAAGTTAAATGATTTTGAGTAAAATTTGTACTTCAGATATTTGAAAAAACATTATTCCTCCATTTATCATATGGGCAGTAAGTAACCTCACATGCATGTTCTCCCAAGGAACACTTAGGAGAATGTGCAAACTCCACACAGAAACAGAACGGGCCAGGATTTGAACACGGACCTTCTCGATAAGAGATGAGAGTTCTAACCACTGTTTAACCAT
>OMNM01035236.1:0-13899 GCA_900302745.1 Parablennius parvicornis | reverse complement strand
GTGCAGGTAGTTGTTTAAAAAAAAAAAAAAAAAAAAAAAAAAAAAGAGTCCCATATTATTTCCTGTGCAAATAAAGGTAAAAGTGCTTCAGTAAACCATACCCACAGTGCATTGAAGTGTGTTGTCTTTACAGAAAGGCATATTCAAGGGGAACGAGGGCATCCTGAAGGACAACTCTCAGCGCAGCAAGTGGCTGGTGACGGGACCCGGAGGTCTGGACATGTTGATTCCCTCGGTGTGTCTCCTCATCCCTCCTCCGAACCCGCTCAGCATCGGCCTCGCCAACAAGTACGAACAAAAAAAAATATTCAAACGTCGTCTGAAGAAATCCTGTTAAACTGGATTTATTTTGATTGGACTCTCGACTTGTGTCGCCCCCTGCAGGAACGAGCAGTATTACGATGCCATCATGGCCATCTGGAATCAGCTCTACATCAACATCAAGAGCCTCATCTCCTGGCAGTACTGCGTCAAAGACATCAACTACATCAACTCTCTCACTCTCAGCATGGTGAGACCACACCGACGACGCGCTCGCGTGAAACTCCCAGTTTGTCTTCAGCTCGTCAGCTAAACTCCTCCCCTCTTCTCCAGCTGTCCAAGATGCGTCCTGAAGAGTACCGCAGCATCTTGAAGAGGCTGGAGACTCACTACCAGGAGTTCCTCCGCACCAGCCAGGGCTCCGAACTGTTCGGGGAGGAGGAGAGGAAAACCATTCAGGGCCACGTTGACCAAGCCCAGACCCACTATGACACGCTGATCGTTCAGTTGCCTACTTACAGTGAGTGACACATTTCTGATTTCAATCAGATCGCTGTATTTTCCAGGGGTAAAGTCTGTTTTGTCCTCGGGCAAGAAGACACTCACGATTCCAGCATTCGTCCATTTTTCAATGATTAATGTATACTGTATCCTATCAATCTTCCAGCAACCAAAGTGGAAGAAACTGTGAAGACGGACACCAGCATCAAGACAACCAAGGTCCCCAAGACCACCACAGTCAAAGTCCCTGCTCCGCCGCCCACCTCCACCCTCAGCCTCACTCTGCTCAACAGCCTGCAGGAGCTCCGCCGCAGGCTGGAGCTGGCCGAGTCGGGCCTCACCAGACACCTCCACCTCCCTCTGGGGGAAAACAGCATGCACGAGTGCTCTGTGCACATCCAGAATCTGCAGGTAGGAACAAATCCTCGGTTTTGAGAGCTTGAAGAGGGGGAAAGAAGGGGAAAACAGTAAACAGGAAGTGGCAAGCAGTTGAAATGCAATAATCAGTGTGATAAAGTGTCCTCTGGCATCATGTTGTTTTTTTTTTTCTCAGGATGTGCACCAAGACCTGGATTCCATTCATGACGAGTACCTGCGTCTGAGAGAGAAGATCATCAAGCAGCTGGAGGGGATTCCTCCGGACTCCGAGCAGGCCAAGTTCCTCCGCTTGGAACTGGAGATCATCAACCAGAAGCTGGGCGGCCTGCAGGGACTCTACTCGGCCTACATCCAGAGGTAACAAGTCGGGCCAATTCATTTCTACCGTCACCTCTGTAACCGTCAATGATTGGAAATGTTGTTTGGCCGCTGTGCGTTTGTTGCCATAACCGTGTGTCGGCTGCAGGCTGTCGGCGGTTAAAGACCTTCTGCAGAGCCTCATAGCGGCCGAGGACATCATCAAGGTCCACGAGGCCCGGCTGACCGAGAAGGAGACCAGCTCTCTGGACATGCGAGAAGTGGAAAACTACCGGAGCACACTCAAGGTGTGAGAAGCTTTTTTTTTTTTTTTTTTTAAACACTTATCTCATTCGGGAGAGCTTGCTTTTTATATAATGTAACTATAATTCAGACAAATATGTACATCTGTGCAGTATTTACTATTCTCTTTCTTTCGGTTTTAATCTCCATTTGTCTTCTTGTTGTTCTCTTGCTCTGCAGAGTTATTTTACACACAAAATGTTCAAAAGGCCTCTTGACTCATGAGACACCAATGGAAAATAGAACTTTAGAAAGTTTCATCTGGAGCTAATTGTTTTTCCGTACTCTGTAGGTTGAGATACAAATTAACTTTTAAATACCAGTATTTTCATTCACAAGCTAGATTTTTTTTTGGAGGGGGGGTACTTTTATTTTTTTTCGAAGATCACGCATGAACATGCAAAACATTTGTGGGCAAGGATATTTACAATCACAGTCCGTAAGAGTTTTTGATGCTATCCCATTCTTCCCAGAATTCCTCTCCTTTCTCTTTTTGTAGTCGTTACGTAAAAGTCAAAACCTCCACCCTGTGAATCAGGTTTAGGATTCTTTTTAAAGCAGTTTCATGGTGGTCCTTCTGTAACCAGTGATCCTCAGAAGGTATGAATCTCGGTTGCTCAAACCCTTCGGAAGATTTCCTAAGTACATTTATATGAAAGACAAATCCAGTATAAATGTACAAACCCAGGTTTGCTGATATTAGTTGTTGGGTTTTTTTTTTTTTTTTCGATTTTGGCCAAGACCAGAATAAATGAGCAGTCTGCAGAAACTGTTCCACACTCCCTCCAGCGGGACTCCCTTTGGTGTAGTAAAAATATCAAATAAGATGATTCCAATTGAAATAAAGAGCTATTCACAAGATAGGTTTAAAGAAGCAGAACTGTTCGTTTTGCAATTCAACTCCAATAATTAAAAAGTACACAACAGTGACATTTATGATGCTTCGGCTTTTTTAGTCATCCAAACAGCTTTTAACTCTTTATTAGGCTATAGTTTCCTTCAAACTAATAAAGTTGATTCAATATTCATTGAAATTTATTCAATCATATTTAGCTTGAATGATATACAATACAATCTTCTCAAGAAATCCAGTGAGAGATTTGTCCAATTTATTGAGTTTTAAATGCAAAGTGAAATATAAAGTCTGGTCACGTTAAAATGTTTACAATGTTATATTCCATATATTATATTATATTTTGTGTGTTTTCAAATTAAAGCAAATGAAGATCGAGATGGATCACAAAAGAGACCTGCTGACAAACATGGAGTCGGAGTTGTCCAAAGCCCTACACTGGAACGGGCAGATCTCGGACTCTTTCCACAAGTGCGACATCGATCTGAACAAGTACTCGGACCTGGTGAACCAGCTGTCCGACCGCTGGCGTCGCATCCAAACTCAGATCGAAAGCAGGTACGGCCGCATAGTCTCACGCTTCCTCGGCACCTGAGGAGACCTTTAGTCAATATTCCTCCACATCCTGCTGGTAAACAGCTCTAAAAAAAAAAAAACATCCTTCCATCACTTCCTCTTCCCTTCATTCTTTCTCTCCATCAGAGTGTGGGACTTGGAGAAGCAGGAAAAGCATCTGGAGCACTATCAGAAGGGCAGCGTTTCCCTGGATCAGTGGATAGACAATGCCAGGAAGCGCCAGGACGCGCTTCAGGCGGCCAAGCTCGGTGACATCCAGACTCTCATGGACCACCTCAACCAGCAGAAGGCATGAAAGTCTTTCCTCACCACAAATATATCCTCCAATCCAGCAGCAGGAGGACTTTGCATGAAGTTAAATTGACAGAGACATTTTATTTGGTCAACAAATAACTGATACTCCTAATTTGTCCACTAGAGGGTGACACATCACAGCACTGACATGCAGAAACGTGAGATACTTAATGCTATTAGCATTAAAACTATATAATGGGGGACGATTTTTAGAAATATGCTACTAATAACATTTTTAGATGATTCTTAAGATGTTTTGGATTCTAAAAATTAGTTAAAAAAGAAGAAAAAGATTATAGAAAGACCTTTCCAATAAATCTCAACAGATAAATAAGTGGCCATTAACCAAAAATAAGTTGATTTATTAAGACCCAAACTTTATAGATCTGATATAATTATACAGCAGAAAATGTTGGAAGGGTTACAAAATGTCAGTATTATTTGTTGGAATGTTCTGTTAAATTTACCACTGGGGCATTTATGAAAACATTACAGTAGGTCAGAATTAAGTAATGTCATTTTTATACACCGGGGGGCAGTAGTGAGGCACCCAGAGTTAAAACTGAGATTTCCCAAATGGCATTACAAGATTGCCACTTGACCTCCCAACTTGGCTTTTTTTCAGGTTACAACGTGCATATAATAAGAAATTGTTGACCAGACAGGCTTTTATTGGTTTGAATCAATTTTTTTTTTTTTTTTAAATTCCCTCTTTTGTCTTGCACAGGTTCTTCACACTGAAATCAAAGGAAAGAAGGAGAAAGTGGAGGATGTGCAGAAAAATGCAGACACATGTGCCGGCTCCATAAAGGTGGGTGGACTGTTTGCTTTAGCGGACAGATACACCGTTTATAAACAGTGTATGGTGCATGTGCTGAAGTGCAAATTGTTCTGTGTGACTTCAGGACTACGAGATGCAGCTGGCCGCCTACAGTTCAGGCCTGGAGACTCTGCTTAACATCCCCATCAAGAGAACGATGCTACAGTCTCCTGCTTCTGTGGTCAGACAAGAGGTAGGTGCACTGATTTGATAGTTCGACCAACTGTACATTTAATATTTATACATTTGTTATTATGGCATCTTGTTATATCATTTAAATCCCTTGTGATGTAAAGATTAATTTAAAGAATGTGTCACTAACGCTGATGTCTATATTCCCTCCACCAGTCGAATGAGCTGCAGACCCGCTACATTGAGCTTCTCACCCGCTCCAGTGACTACTACAAGTTTCTGGGGGAGTTGCTGAAGAACATGGAAGAGCTGAAGGTAAACACTACATTTGTAGAATTTTATGATAATATTGTATTTCCGGTTCAGAATAGAAGAGGCGTGTTATTTATCTAATTGGCATTTTCACAAATCAAATCCAACAGAGAAGATCTCCCGACAAGCTGCACTGGAAGGGGGCGGGGCTTAAAAGACAAACGTTTATGTTGGCTGCATCGTGAGGACACGACCTCAAGGGCACAATGAGTCATTAGAGATTTCACACTGCTCTACAGGAAGAGACAAACGTGGATTATAATTACAAAATACCTTTTCTCAATAATTTAACAAAGATGACGAAGTAAAATACCATTTCCTCCACAGACAAAAGGAAAAAACTCGGAAATGTGTTTTTCTTTTTATGAGCTCATTGATATTATTGTAATGAAAACATTAGTAAATATAAATGGTGTATTTAACATGAAGTGAACAGTTTTTTGTCTGAAAGTAGGATGCACTGGTACCAGTATTGAGCCATGCTAAATGCTAAAGAGTTTAGGGGCTGACACACAAGAGATGCTACATGAATGAATGGTTAATTTTGGTTTCAGTTACAGTGCAAAAGTTTAATTTTTTGCATTCATTCACATGATTTTTGTTTTGACTTTATTTTTTCGTTACAATATTTTAAGCCGTAAAGGGTCTAAGGCTGATAGCAAACGCTTTTTTGTCTACCCCTTAAAAACCCATAAAGTAACCCGGGACACCAGTGATACAAGATGTAAAAAAAAAAAAAAAAAAAAATAGCAGAAGTAATACAAAAGAGAAAAACTAAAAATGTAACAGGAGTGTTTTTTTTGAAGGACAACAGGGATTTACACAATTTTAAGTCATCACTAAGTCCCTTCTATAAAATGCCTCTGTGGCGATTGACCGGGCCACCCCCTGGGTTCTCCCACAGAGTCACGGAGTCTGACGGTCCATCAAGCATTGTTTATGAGATTAACTAAAAAGCACCAAACCAAAACTTCGGAAAACACACCACAGACTAATCAGCCACGTGTGCCTGTCCCCCGCCTGTCATCCTCTGTGAGTCCGGGCGGCTCCTCCTTTATGGGCAGAGAGGTGATTAAGCCCCTGATGGGAATCAGGTGTGCCGCCTCACCTCTCTGCCACAGACTCCCAGAAAGGAAACTCATCCATATCTAACATTGGTTCTCACACTACCTATAGTACATGCTACGTGATTAAAGTATGACTGATATAGTCTTTAACCGTGATCACAGTTCCTCTGTCTTAAGTCTACAATAGACGTGGTTCAAGTGGTTCCCGGCAACGCAGATCCTTCCCGTATTGTTTTGAGTATGAAATATAAATTAGGAACTCATATTGGTATTCAGTATCAGCAATTAGTTAAAGGTCCTTTAAAAAACTGGCGTCGGTGCATTCCTTTCTGAAAGTATGAACGGAGATAACTTTTTGTTCTTATTGTTCTCCGTAGATGAGGAACACAAAGATCGAGATGCTGGAAGAGGAACTGAGGCGTCTGAAGGAGGAGCTGCACGATCGCGGTCACAAATATAAGTCCCTTGAGGACGAACTGACCCGCTACAGGCTGGAGCTCTCTCAGTCCAAAGATCAACTCATTTCAATCG
The DNA here is from genome assembly GCA_900302745.1 of Parablennius parvicornis. Taxonomy (NCBI): domain Eukaryota; kingdom Metazoa; phylum Chordata; class Actinopteri; order Blenniiformes; family Blenniidae; genus Parablennius; species Parablennius parvicornis. The sequence goes on along the minus strand of OMNM01035236.1, from coordinate 7,574 downwards.
AAGAAGTGAAGAGGACCACGGCAATGCAAGCCAGTGCTGCAAAGGAGAGCCTGGAAAGCACACACGGCCAGCTTCAAGACCTGAATGACCAACTGACCCGCATCAAATACCAGCTGGATGAGGAAAAGAGGAAAAGAAGGCTGGCTGAGGAGCGCTACACCAGCCAGCAGGAAGAGTATGAGGCAGCGGTTCGCCGCAGGCAGAAAGAACTGGAGGAGCTCAACTGGTCGAAGATTGACTTAGAGAAGGTCGTGAAGGACAAGGAACGTGAGCTGGAGAGGCTGAAATTACTGCTAGAGGAGGAGGCGGGACGTCGAAGAAATGCAGAGTCTGATATCTCAAAGGTAAGAGCACAGTGCACCCAGGAGATTAATCAGCTTAAGCAGACACACGAGACAGAGATCCACGTCTCCAAGACCACCATCCTGAAAGCGTCACAGCAGCGAGAGGGCGATGTGACTGAGCTGAGGCTGCAGCTCGACAGGCTCACGGCCGAGAAGAAGGACCTGGAGGAAGAGCTGAGGAGGCTGAGGCAGGCCGTCAGTCACATGGAGGACCAGAGGAGCCGGGCGGAGGAGGAGGTCAACCAGCAGAGGGCCTCGGTGGTGAAGGAGACCAGGACACGCACCGAGCTGGAGGTGCACCTCCGATCGCTCAAGCAACAGAGAGATGAGAATGAGCTCAGCCTAAAGGAGGCCAACAAGAGCAACCAGGAGAAAGCCCGCCAGATCAGCGTCCTCACCTTCAACCTGGAGGAAGAAGGGAAGAAGAGAAGAGCTCTGGAACTGGAAATCAATCATCTGAAACAGGCCGAAGCAGACCTGAAGGCAAAGAACGTCTCCCATCTGGAAACGATCAACAGGCTCAAAGTGTCCGAGCAGGAGATTCGCATCACCCGAGTAGAGCTGGAGAAGCAGACCAGTGAGAAAAGCAAGGCCGAGCAGAGTTCTGCCAGAATGCAGAGCCGCATCCGGGACCTGGAGAGCTCTCTGGACCACGCCGAGGCTGAGCTGGAGAAGCAGAAGAAGGCGGCACAGGAGGACTTCACTCGTAGGAAGCGTCTGGAGGCGGAGCTGGAGAGGCTGACGATCACCTGCAGGGAACACACCACCACAATCAGTACACTGAAATCTGTCCAGCTGGAGGCCAGCAACTCTGGGAGGAAGTATGAGCAGGACCTCCGGGCTCTCCAGGAGGCTCTGGACAAAAGTCTGAGAGATCACAAAGCCACAAAAGACGAGCTGGCGACCATGCTGACGGAGCTGAAACTGCTCAAGCAGAAACTGCAGCAGAAAGAAGTTCAAATTCACGAACTCAACCAACGCAACGAAAGCCTGTACAAGACCATCGAGGAGAAGAGCCGCCAGCTGAACGAGTACACCACGGAGATCGAGAAGTTGCAGAGCCTCACCCAGAAACTGACGAAGGAGCGGCTGAGGCTGGAGGAGGAGCTTAGGGGAGTCAGACAGGAAAGGGATGACCTGAAGCTGAGCAGAGACGCCATGGATGGAGAGAGCGCCACTCAGATCGCGGCCTTGCACGTCCAGCTTCAGACTAGCAGCAAGAGGACGATGGAGCTGCAGGGTCTCATCAATGACCTGACCAAGGAGAGAGAAAAACTTAAGTTGGAAATAGACAAATTCCAAAAGCAGTCGATCGAGGTATTTTTGACAGCACTGAAGGATCATCACCTCATGACACAGCTAATTCACACTGCTGCTTCTGCTTGCATTAATTGACGCACTGCGAACTCAGACTGAACTCTGATTTCTGCCTAGCCACGCTCTATCCTGACATCACTCCAGACGACTTGTCGTAGCTTCGGGTTCGGAAGTCTGCATGACTTTCAGTGACTCACTAACGCTTCTGCTTAGTCGTGCTTATCAATCATTGTCGAAAATTTCAGTGGGACACCGAGTGTGTCTCACTGAACTTCAATCACACCACATTAACAATCATCACTTCAATGAGCACTAACAAACTGGAAAACGTATACACACAGTTCTGTGTATACATACAATATTATGTCGTTCTCACAAATAAAACAACATGATATTGTTTTTCCATATTTTACGTTGTGTTATTTTATACACATTCTGTATTTATTCATATTGTAGCTATATTTGACATGTTTTGCATCTAATGATTCTTTTTTTTTTTCTTCCCCCACAGACATCCATGATGGTGCACGAGTCCCAAAGCCAATACAGCGAGGTAGTGATGGAAAGGGATAGTTTGCTTTCCAAGCTCAAACTATTCGAGCAGGAGAAGAGCAGATACCAGCGTCTGGAAGAGGAGCTCAATCGCATCAAGATGACACTAGAGGCCGAGCTGCGCAACAAACAGCGCGCGCTCGATGAAAAAAATTCAGTCCTCAAGGAGTTCAACCTCATCAAGAGCCAGTACGACATTAAGGATGTCGAGTTTAGGCAGTGCGAATCAGACAGGGACAGGATCGACCGGGAGAGGCTCTCCTTGAAGAACGAGATCGAGAGGCTCATGAGGGAACTCAAGACTGTCGACGAGAGGTACAAAAGCCGTCTGACTCTGGCCGAGAAGGAGGCATTGGAGCTAGCTCACATTAGAGATTCACTGGAGCGGGAGATACAGAGGCTAAAGCAGAGACCCAGTACCCTAACTAGGCAAACTCAAACGGAGGAGAAAGTCCCCATGATCGACCCGTCCAAGCTTTTGTTCGATGGGGTACGCCATAAAGTGACGGCCCACCAGCTCTGCGACTGTGGTATCATCAGTAAAAGTACACTGGAGGATCTCCTCAAGGGAAGAAAGACCGTGAGCGAGGTCTCACAGGACATCCAGCTCCATCTGAAGGGTACCGGTGTCATCGCTGGAATGTCAACAGCCAGCCAAGGTAAAATGCCCTTCACTGAAGCAAAGAACAGGAATCTCATCAGCCCGGAGAGCACCCTCATGCTCCTTGAAGCCCAAGCAGCGACAGGTCACATCATCGACCCCACATACTATGAGAAGATGGCAGTCGACACTGCCTGCTCCAGAGGAATCGTAGACACGGAAGACAGGGACACACTGGCGACAGCCGAGGCAGCAAGCGTAGGCTTCAAAGATCCGTATAGTGGAAAAGTGCTTTCCGTGGGTCAGGCTTGTAAACTCGGCCGCGTGAACAAAGACGTGGCCCTCCGTCTGCTGCAAGCTCAGGAGGCCGTCGGAGGCATTTTGGATCCGACTCTGAGCGTGTTCCTTCACAAAGATCTGGCCTTAGATCGCAAACTCATCGATGAGGATCTTTACTGGGCTCTGAACAAAAAACCCGCCTGCTTCCTGGAACCAGTATCGGGAAAGAAGATAAGTTATCAGGAACTTCGCAAGCAGTGTGTGGCGGAGCCTGTGTCTGGCTTGCTTCTGCTCCGTGGTCCAGAAAAACCCATGACATTTAAAGGTCTACGTGGGGAGGTCACCGTCGACCAACTCATCAAATCTGAACTGCTGGATAAAACTGACCTGGACAAGCTGAACGAGGGCAAACTCACCAGCAAAGACATTGAAGACAAGCTGAAGGCCTATCTTCATGGCTCCACCTGCATTGCAGGGATCTACGACGAGGCCAAAGACAGAATAATGCCTTTCTATCAGGCAATGCAGAATGGTCTGCTGATGAGAGGGACCACCCTTGAGCTTCTGGAAGCCCAAGCTGCCTCCGGCTTCATCGTTGACCCAGTCAACAATGTCTTCTTGACAGTGGAAGAAGCAGCAAACAGAGGTCTGATAGGAAAGGAGTTCAAAGCTAAGTTGATGTCTGCAGAGAAGGCAGTAACAGGATACACTGATCCCTCCACAGGAAAAATAATCTCTCTCTTCCAGGCCATTGAGAAAGATCTTATTGAGAAAGGTCATGGGATCAGACTGCTGGAAGCCCAGATCGCCAGTGGAGGCATTATTGACCCCAAGGAGAGCCACCGCATTGATGTCTCTGTCGCCTATAAAAGGGGATATTTTGATGAGGAGATGAATGAGATCTTAACCTATGAGGGGGATGACACAAAAGGGTTCTTTGACCCCAATACAAAGGAGAACCTGACATATCTCCAGCTTAAGGAGAGGTGCATGACAGACAGCAAGACAGGCCTGATACTCCTGACCCTCAAAGACAAAAAGAAGCTCCAGCAATCAACAGAGAGCCGCACCAATGTCCTCCGCAAGAGGCGGGTGGTAATCGTTGACCCAGACACCGGACTGGAGATGTCCGTGAGGGAGGCCTATCACCGAGAGCTCATCGACTATGACACCTTCCTTGACTTGTCGGAGCAGGAGTGCGAGTGGGAGGAGATAACAATCAAGGGGTCTGACGGATCTGCACGCTTGGTGATTGTCGATAGGAAAACTGGAACTCAGTATGACATTCAGGACAGCATGGATCGCGGGATAATTGACAAAAGCTCCTACGATCAGTATCGGGCTGGAAAAATATCCCTGACACAGTTCGCTGACCAGTTCACCAGCCTCACCAGCAGCGAGATGAACATCGCAGCCAGCAACGTTGATGACATGGTGACGTGCAGCAGCCCCACACAGGCAGCGCCGTCTTCACCGACTGTCCGTAAACGATTCAACAGTATCTCCATCACAGTCTCTCCCCCGGAGATGTTTGATGACCAGGGACCCGTAGGGGCCATCTTTGACACAGAGACCTTGGAGAAGATAACCATTAACGAAGGGCTCAGAAGAGGCATAGTGGACACCATCACAGCACAGAGGCTGCTGGAGGCCCAGGCGTGCACAGGCGGCATTATCAACCCAGCCACTGGCGAGAGGCTGTCACTGCAGGATGCCGTCCATCAAAGCATCATTGACGACAGCATAGCCAGCAAGCTGAAACCCGCCCAGAAAGCCTTTGTTGGTTTTGAGGATGTGAAGACGAAGAGGAAGATGTCTGCCGCCGAGGCAGTGAAGGAAACATGGCTGCCTTACGAGGCGGGCCAGCGATTTCTGGAATTTCAGTATATCACAGGAGGCCTGGTGAACCCCGACAATGGCAGCCGCATCACCATCGAAGAGGCGATCCGCAGAGGCTGGGTGGACGGTAAAACGGCCCAGAAGCTCCAGGACCCCCGCAGCCACCAGAAGAACCTGACCTGCCCCAAGACCAAACTGAAGATCTCCTACAAAGAGGCCATGGACAGCTGCATGGTGGAGGAGAGCAACGGCATGAAGATGCTGCAGGCCTCCTCCATTTCCTCCAAAGGAATCAGCAGCCCTTACAACGTCTCCAACCCGGGCTCTCGCTCTGGATCCAGGGCCGGCTCCAGAAGCGGATCTCGTAGGGGCAGCGTGGATTACACCTCCACCTACAACTACAGCTTCTCCTCCAACACTACCAGCTATAGTTAGTAACCCACTACTAATGCACAGAGTAGAATCACACTATTACTGTCACTTCCTGCGCTGTTTGACATTTTCTTCTTCTTTTTTTTAACATGCTGTTTTTTTGTAACGCTAATTAGGAGATTTGGGAGGGTTTCCTTGTTTTTTATACTTAATCTAAATGCATTTAATGATGACAAAATGTAATTGAATACCTTTCAAACTCATGATGTAACAGAGATATGATTATGTTTGTCATTGTTCAAAGTCAAAATCTGTAAAATATTGTGAGTTTAATTGAAAGAGTGGAAATGTATATCTAGATCATTTAAGCATTCACACTTACTAATTGTTTTTATTGGATAATATCGCTGTTTGAGTGCATGTTGAGCTTGGAAATGATCTCAAAAGTCAAAAGTAGTTGAGCTATTTTTTGTCCTTGTTTGCAGCTTGAATATTGTGTGAATCTTGTTTTTTTACAGATTTCTAATTATGGTTGCTGAGGTGTAGCTTGAATATATGATTTCTTTGCCAATAAATTGTTACTCTTCAGTGATTTCAAATAAAATTGTAGTAAATGTCATGTATCTATTTGTTCATTGACATTTTAGAATGAATGAAATTACTTTGACAGCACATTTTACCATTAGGCACATTTACAGTCGCTTCATATTTGCAGGACATTATAATGCTTTAAAATCACTATTTATTACATGTCAGATGTAAGTATTGTAGTGATTATAGTGAGTATTTCTGTTTCCTTTTTCTGTAAATTTGAGTTATTCTCTGTAAAGTACACTCTGCATAATGCTTCATAAATTTAATAACTAATCAACCATAACAATAGAAATGATTATCACAAATACAAAAAACAAACCAAGATACCACAAGAATGTTAATTGTACTTAAATATCAGTAAAATGACACACCTGTAGTAATGTATTTGTAATTTTCTACTTTCAAGCTTGCTCATAACTGCATGTCTATCAGAATTCAGCACCAAAGGATTTTATCACATTTTGATCACTTTAAAGGCTTAGAGATATAGATATTACATATTTTAACTTTAACTACTTTAGTATGGAACCTCCTTGTAATGGTTAAAAAGTGTAGTCGATCTCAGAACCAACATTTGAAATGCTATTTAATATCATTATTATTATTATTATTAAGTCCTGTAAGTTATGAAAGGCAACTATTGAATCAAATATATTTGCTTTAATTTCACATATCTCATTATCAACATTACTCCAAAATGCTGCTTTGATTGCTTTGCACTAACATTACAAAAAAGTTGCCCGTGTACCTTTAAAAACTATAATTAGAGTTATATCTGGTTTGATTATGTAAGTGGAATGATTTTGAGCGATTAAAGCAAACAATATGACAAAATGTAACTTTAGATATTTTATAATTATATTAATGTGATTAAATCATGTATTTCAGATCATTTTAAAATCTTTAAGCTAAAATCATTGCAAAACCTTTTATAAATGCCTCAAAGTACTTATTTTTGATGTGATTATGCAATTAGGACAATTCCAAATGCTTTTAACTAATATTGTTACAACAGATACATTTAAATGCTGCAGAGTTAGATTAAGTTTTGATTTAGTTTTGTATTCCAGATCTTTTTAAATGCTTTAAACTCAACTTAAATGCCTCATAATTACATTTATGTTGGACTTGCTAATGCAATTAACGATTATTTTAAATGTTTTAAACTAATAATATTACTGTAAAATGTATTTTTACATTTAAATGCTTTATAATGAATTAACATCTGATTTAAATGCATCTATAGGATATATTGAAATGCTTTCATCTAAAAGTATCCCAAAATATACATTTGAATACCTTATAAGAAAATGTACAACTGATTTGATCATATTAGAATGATTTTAAATACCTTAAGATGTACATATTACAACGTTATTACAAATGCAATAATAAGAATAATATATATATGCATTATAATCAGACTTATATATGGATTGTGTCTGCAATTAGGGTGGTGTTAATCGATTTAAGCCATAAAAGACATACATTTAAATGCTTCACAATTACATCTATTATTTTGCTTGGTCATGCTTTAGGGGTGATTGTATATGCTTTTAGCTGTACATACAAAATTATTACAAATGTACCTTTAAAAACTTCATAATGAGATTCATATGTGGCTTGATTAAGAGTTCAAATACTGAAGTATTACACACTGTGTTTTCATACTCAAT
>OMNM01035235.1:6336-29096 GCA_900302745.1 Parablennius parvicornis | reverse complement strand
GCGGAGGGGAAAAGTTGGAGGTGGAGAGTATCTAACTCAGCACATTTACTCCGCCGAAGACATTTGAGTTTTTTTCCCTTTCTGCGAGAGGGGAAGGGCTGCTGTTGCTCCATATTGTAATCATTGCCAAGAAAGCCCCCCGAGACAAATCCACCAGGAGCGATGGCTTTTCAGCTCAGCTCAGCTTTTTTTATCTGGATTGTGACACTTTGCTCCGAGCAAACGCAATCCTACTGAAGAGTCATTGAAAAGCGGTCACAGACACAATACATGGCTTTATTTAGAAAAGTCCAGGAAATAATGTAAAGAGCCCAAAAATGTGGATTCGTAAAGATTTTACGCACCAAAGGATGGAAATTTTCCAACTATTGACTAATGCACTGAATGAACCAATCACGCAGCAACAACGTTAATATTTATAAACTAGATTTTGCTCCTCAGTTTAATGGAATGTGATTAACAGTTAATTTTGTGCCATATGAAGGAAATTATTGAAACAATCACAGTTGAAAAGTCACAACGTTGACAACAACGTGTTTCGGTGAAAGCAGAAAACGTTTGTTGGGTTTTGAGTGGCGACGCCCGGAGCCACTGAAAACTGAACTTTTAAAGAAACGTTACCAAGGTGGACATTAAAAAAATACATGCGACTGCTTCCTCATGTGTGAGTGACATCACGGAGAAGCGCCGGAGGAAGTGGCTCCGCCAGAATAAAAGCTGTGCTCTCTTTTTTTTTTTTTTACCTCATTCTCCTTCTTCTTTCCCTCGCCATGTTGCCTACATTTTTTTGGCTCGTATTTAACAATGAATCTACACGCTGACCAGCGTTGCCAGATATGGCGATATCCCCCAATTGGGAAGCTAAATTCTCTTACCTTTTAGCTTTGTTTATTTGGGACATTGTTGTGCTTATGGCATGTGATTTATGACACATATAATAGTTTTAGATTTTAATATTCTTCCCACACAAGCCATAGTTTCTATTGTTTGTGCCGTTTCAGTGTAAGACGTCAAAATGTGACAGTGATGAAATGAAAACGTAAAATGCGTTTTTTTTTTTTTTTTTTACTTCTCGTGTAAACAGGTTTCAGTTTAAAAAGCTGCGCCTGTCTTTGCCCTCATGTTAATACTTCAGTTTTAATCAAAGCTGGTTTCTTAGCAGCTCCTACTAACTGCGGTTCACCGGCGGATGAGCGCCTCATTAATCCAACATGAACATGGATAGGATTATGATCGCCTGGTTTCCACACGAGCCGCTCGATATTAATTGTTCTAATAATTTAATGCATCTTCCTCCCACCAACTGATGTAAAACTTCAGCGGAACGTCACGAGGACTGGGTGTAATGAACCAACACAAAGCGTCAGACGGCGGCGGTTCAGTTCAGATTGGAAAAGCTTTGGTCCACCGCCGAGGTTATCAGCCGGTCCCGGTGGACTGTTAGACCGAGGTGCAGGAAGACGTAGAGACAAGATAATGCGCGGGGTGAAAAGTGCACCGCGGCGCTCCAGAAAACTACAGGCGCTCAGTTTTAGTTTGGTCTGCTGATTTTGGCCACTTTTTCTACACACAGTCAGCAGTGAGACGCACAATTCATGGAAGCAATTATGGTGATTTCAAAACCAGAAGCTCCTGACTGCAGCAGCTGGTATCAAGACTCACGCTGGAGGATACGACTCAATGATCCATTGTAAAGCCACAGCCAAAAATATGATACCAAATTACAAAGAAAAGATAGTCTTTTGTATAAAAATGAAGAATTTGCTTAATAGAGAATCGCTGTTGGTGCAGCCGTAGTGAGACTGCGACGCGGTGTTTCAAATGACGATAATACCTCAGATATTTCAACACAATTGTGCTTTTTACCTACAAAGAGTACAGCCTGTGACAGATAGTCCTGAACACGCAGGCCTCAAATCACAGACAACAGCTCTTTAATCCGCTGGAAGTTTAATTTTCTTTTATGGGATTTGCTGACAAGCGGGGAAAAAATATAATAAAGAGCGAGTCTTCTCAGAGTGAAACGTGTCGGGCTCACCAGCCAAAACTCCGGCAATCTGCTCGGAGTTTGTGGAGAATATAAGAGAGATTACAACATAAAAAACAAACAAGTGATCCCTGTGATTTGAACATCCGTCTGTGGAGATCAGCGAGTGCATGGGGGGCTCCCGTGTACATCTCAGGCTCAGACTCCATATGGATTGATACGTCTGATAGGACGGTGACAGGCATCGCAGACACTTCTAAATACGTCGCCTTTCCATGTGGATTGGCCTTTAAGCCGACAGGACGTGGGCTGCAGGCCTGCGCGGCTGCGACACACTGAATTTATCACGTAGCGACTCCAGATAAGACAAAGCCGAGCGACCCTGAGCTGCACATCTCACACACACAGTATGTTAAGTGAGCGGGAGGCGGAAGTGGCTTCTGTCCGACTCCAGATTGCTTTGTCACTGATAAATGTCCCACAAGGTAAAAGGTCAGAACTCGCAGCACCCCACCCCCACAGCCCCCGAGGAGGACGGCCAAGCGGCTGATTTCTTCAGAATAAAAGTAGCTGCCACATCCAATTCAGAGTGGAGAGACAGCGAGGCCGGCCGCTGACGCCCGGGCGGTGACACAGTGACTTCTGGTGACAGAGCGGCTGCTGAGCTTTCATTCCTCTGTTAAAGAGTCTTTAACAGTCTGTTTTTGTGACTCGCTGCAAATTCAGAGACACTTGTTGAACTCTAGTGAGTGGAGGCTTTAAAGGAGGGCAGTTTGACTCTCAGGTTGGAAAAGATGGGGGAGTAAGAGATCTGCCTCCTGCTCTCTCACCCCCCTCCCAACTCTACTGTACTGAGCAAAGTTATCACTTCTCAGCCAGGTAGTAAAATATTGTTTAAAGGGGTCATATGATCACTTTCACGTGGGCGTCGTTGGTCCCGAAAATGTTGTATTCAAAGTTTCTTTGATTTTCCTCCATTTGAATATTGGATCATAGGAGCTGCATTCAGAATCTGCTGTGTCTGTGTGAGCTGGCCTGGCTCCGCCCACAAATGCCCATCCTGGGAAGAGGAGGAAGTACTTCCTCTCGTGGTGCCATGTGCCGGAGCAGAGCTGCCTAATTGTGGGCGGTGTCAAAGGGAGGGCCTGTCTTAATTGGGATTGGCTGAACCCCAAATGACACAATATGGGGTTTGATTTTCTGATTGGTTCGTTGGAGTAGCACACTTTTTTAAAAACTGAAACAAGCCAGGGAGAGAGAGAGGACAGACTTTCTTCACTTTTGTGGCATCAATCAGGTATGAGGATGCATATTAGTGCTGGTAGTCCTTTAGAAAGTGAATTTTGCATAATAGGACCTCTTTAAACTTATTGAATGTTTCTCAGTGCGTCAAACAGAGTTCCTTTCACTTCCCGATATATCGACCATACTGTAACAACCCTTAGTTGTACAGTGCCTTGTGTAATAGATTATTAGCTGAAATGAAAGGTTGATTGTTGTTTACATTGCCTGCGCTGGGCAAAGACATTGATTTAGTGGAGGAGGCGGCGGAGCCGGCCTACAGGGTGTGTGTTTGAGGGAGCTGGAGTGTGGGAAGAGGTGAGCATTTGCAAGCCAATTGCTCGTCCTTGTTTCTGGGAAAACTCTACTGTATCAATGCTTATCACACTTGAGATAATAAACCCTTGGGTGTAAAGCAGCAGAATAGTAGCAGTCTAATAGTTGTGGTTGCAGTTGCTTGGATGGAAAGTTTTTAGTTAAAGAAGAATGCAGGATGAAAGCATTTCAAAGCAATAATGTTGTGTAAGTCAATTGATTAATTCATCAACCAAAATTAGCTGGAATTGGGGGGAAAAAAGTGGCTTCTTGTATTAAATACAGAGATTAGAATTACAAAGCGATTCATTGCAATCAACTACAAAACCACTAATTTATTCATTGTCTAATTATGCTCCATGACAGTTTTTTTTTTTTGTTTTTTTTTTTAGAAATGGCAGAATTGCATTCTTATCTTCTTTTCCACCACCTGTACATTACTGATTCTGATCAATGAATCTTTACACACACAGTCACTTCAGCGATATAAGAAGGAAGGAGGGACTTATATCATCAGAGGAAATTAGCTATAAGACACATATTAAAATCCAGCCATAATACTCTGCAATACACACACTACACATCATGGTATATTACATTACAACGTGTGGCAATATGTCTCTGTCACATTTTTAAATGGATTTTTTAGTGTGTGGGTGTTAATGACTCCTGGAAGGTAAAGAAAACGTCTGACAGCCAGATCCTGTTTTCCAATATTTAAATGAGGAGCTCTGCGTTCAGATACAATCAGGAGAAAAAGTAAGACCGTACCATTATGTTTCCAGCATTCGGGATGGAGGTGTAGACGGCCCACAGTCCGGTCTCATCGGCCATGAGGTCGATGTCAGAGGAGCCCCCCCAGCTGTAGGGGAAGGTGTTGTTGTATCCTGCTCCGCTCAGGCTGCGCTGCAGCAACACACTGCGAGAGCGGAAATGATACTGGACCTAGAAACACACACATACATGAGGAAAATATCCTTCACTTTGGATATTTTTCCATTAAATGTTGATCCTCTGATGCTCTCTCTCACCAGGATGTTGCTCTGGTGCTTGTTGTAATAGAGAGACCCATTGTAGACCACGTGGCCGGTTCCCGCCCAGGGGTGGGGTAACAGGTGCTGCACAAAGTTCTGACCCTTGGTGAAGTCGCCCATCGTCCTGTACTCCAACACGCGCCGGCCTTTATAGTAGCCGTCCATCGACCACACCTGACAGAGGGAGGGAAAGGGTACGCAGGTAGATTAATCTCTGGTCCTACCTCTTTATCCCGCCTCCAAAATGAACTCCCACTGGGCTATAAATTCCCTTAAATTTTCTGAGCGATCCATCACGGTCAACTCCGCTCACCAGCAACCTGATTAGATTTCACCATGGTCTTCTGAGATGCTGTGCCCGATGGCCACTGCACAATTGAAATAAATCACATTAAGGAAAAACAGCAGCAACAATGATGCAACCGTTTGCTCATTTCTGTGAATCTTTGGAAAAGGGGGCGTCGTGTGTTGCAGAAGATTCAAAAGACTCAAAAATTTCGAAGATTTTTCTTAATGAATCAAAACTAGGCGAAGGGTAAAACTCTGTTCCAGCAATACAACTACTACAGTGTATTTCGTACTGATCAAAGGACCACTATGTTTGATTTAGAGCTTGTATCCATTTAATATGGTTGCATGTGCGTTTTGCTGAGTGCGTTCATCTCATCAAGAAGGAGAGTGCACATGTTTTAGAAGAAAATGTGCATTATCAGATGTTCTGTGTAGCCCCTCCAATCACTCCCAGTTATTAAAATCTAACCTTTTCTGAACACCACCTGGTGTCATCAGTCATTTCGGGTACCGCATGGAGGTCGGGGGAATGTTACCCAGCAAGGAAGAAAAGGAGATGAATTTTGTTCCGGTGATGTCGTTTCACCTGGAACTTCATGACACCCAGGATAAAAGCGATGCCATAAGATTAGTTTAGATTTGAGCTTCTTTTTTTTTTTATTATATTCTTTATTTTATGTTGAGCATTTTTGCAAAAATATAGAATAACAAAACATAGAACAAACAAAGCAATACAAAAAGAACAGAACACACAAAAGCTAGTAGCGATACACGTTAAAAGAAATTAGATTTAAGTAGGAAGTCCACAATCGTGCAGTCTCTGGGGGACAGGGTCCGCTTCCATTGAAGAAAATGTAATCCACTTTTCCCATTTTTAAAAAAAAAGTCAGTTATATTTCTGATAGAGAAAGTATGTTTTTTTTTTTGTTTGTTTGTTTTTTTGAACTTCAAACAAAAGCTGAAGATAATATTTTTGTTTAGTTGGGTCGCAGTTTGTCAGGAAGGGATTCCCAAAGCAGGAGGAGTCGAGGGCCACCGCACTAACCCACTGATCCACTGTGCCAACTGCTCCTGTTAATAGATTCTTATTGATTCTACTTGGTACCTTCACATCAGTAATTGCCATGTTTCCCGCTGCCCACTTCTAAAGTAACCCTTCAGAATCAACCGCTGAATTCAGGACACTGCAATCATCAAAGATGTTTGTATTGAACTGAAAGTTGTTGACGGTCATTATCATGTCTGCTTTTACTGCCTGGGTGAAACCTGGTAAATATTTTGTTTTTGCCTGATGGCATTTTGAAGATTAAAGGAGCCTGAAACAGGGTTTAGAATCATGTTTATCCTTCGTTTTTTTTAATGATATAAAAGGCGCTGGTGATGTCGGGAGAGTTTTTGCCCTTTGATTTCTGCAGTTTATAAATTTCCTTGAGATAATTAAAGGCAATAAATTCAGATTTATCTCTCCCAGGTATGGAAGATTGATGTCCACGTTCCCCCACCCCCTTTTGTCAGGCTGACCTGAATTTAAATAAGGTGCCTGATGAAAAGTAAAACCAGATAATCTCAGGGTAATGAGAGGAGGTGTAAATATACAGGACAGGGGAGGAAGGCGAGGAAGGCGAGGAGCAAGCGGACGGGGAGTCGGGGAAGATGAGGGAAAAGAAGAGGCGAGATGGGAGGAAAATCGAGCGACGACAGCATGCAGGATTAATTACCCATAGAGGGACAAGAGGTGAAACAGATGAAAGAAAAGAGCAGAGAGCACAGAGAGGAGAAATCATTGTTGGTGAGGAAGACGCTCGTTATTCCCCCTGCAAGGATAGAAAAGTACTGAGGGCCGGAAAGTACATAGCAGATGAAAAGGGTTTCTCTCTCCTGCTGTGGCGGTGACATTTTTTTGAAATTATAGTTAATTTGTAGTGGCAACATTTAAAATCCACATTGAGTCATGAGCTTTCAGACAAAGGTAACTGATTGCAGTTATTTTGAGGGCCTTCAATAACAAAGAGCTTAATTGAGACTCAGCTTGTGGCTTAAAAAAAAAAAAAAACAATGAAACAGACTGATTGCCTTCTCTCGCTGTCTTCTTCCTGTCTCCTTTCTTTAAAACACTGATGATGCTTTCTGTGCTTTAATTCCCCTTTAAACAGGCAAAGGAACAGGGATCCCTTTGTTTTCTGGCAGCTGTAATCTTCTCACATTTGAATGCACCATTTAGTTTACATAAACAAGCTCCAGAGGCCGATTATACAGCGAGTGCAAGTGACGAGGGTTTTCTTTTATTTTTCGTCGTTTTTTTGAACTCGCACCTAAGTTTGACAGATTGTTGCGCAGTTCTGTTTGGGTTTGTTCCCACACGGCCAACTCCCACATTTCCTCGGCTGCCTCCCCCGAGAATACACAAGAAGCGATCCCTTCTCAGCGTGTCGACACCGAAGGGAATGAAATCCACAGGTCTTTGCAAATATTGAGTCTGTGCTTGACATTTCAAGTGGGTATCTTCAAGCCTGCAGTCGCACATTGTTTTGAACTTAAGCAGTGGCGCTGAGAGTTCTGGGAGCAAAGTGGGGTCCACTGTTTTTCCCCTAATGACACTTCAACACGAAGAGACTGAGATAAAGAAAATCAACATCGAGATCAGGTGGATTATAGTCTGTAGCTTTTCCCGGCTATTGTTCTTGATGTATTTACCTTTGTCGACAACAGTTAGGTGAGAAGAATATGTGTTTGTCTGCGTGTATTTATATGTATGTATGTATGTATGTATGTATGTATGTATGTATGTATGTATGTATGTATGTATGTATGTATGTACGTACGTACGTTGCCAACTTTTCGCAAAAACTACTCTCCTGAATTGCACGACATTATCAGGGGTGATCTGTCATCATCCAAGGACCAATCAATGACATTTTGGGATGCTAACGGCTAACAATTTCTGAATAAATCCCCAAAAATTAAGAAAAAATGTTCCCATACAAAGCGGACGAGAGGGGCACCTCCTGTAGGAGATCAAAGGAGATCAGCGTCTGTTGCCATGGAGATGCTCCCTGCTCATTGTTTCACGCAGTGACGTTGCTACCTGACCTACCTAGTGAGCATCGATATGAGCTAACTGCTATCATGCTAGCAACGCTAATTCGGTTCTGCAAACAAATGTGGCCTTGGGGAAGGTTTGCACTCTACCGAGGGTAGTTTTAGTTTTTGAAAAGAAATCAGGATGAAATAAGCAGAGGATGAAAATCTTAAACAATTTATTCAAAGGCATAATTCTTTGAATGTTAAAATTTGAGACTACTTTAATTCAAATTCTAAGCTATCGTACAAAGCCACATATACTGAAACAGTTGGAACTAAAAGCAGCACATAAATGATTTTTAAGGCAAAACCGTACAGCATGTCAGCAAAGGTCTTTCACTAAAAAGTTTTTGCTGACATAACACTTTACATTATATTATATATAGTAACTTGATGTGAGACAAAAAGGATGTGCAGCATACACGTACAGATCTTCCACAAGGCACAATGTGTCCTAATTGTCACTCTGGTGTTGACAATAGATAAAATGATAATCTAGTTGTCAACATATCACGTTTCACGCACCCAAAAGCCTGATTATCCAAACGTCACCTGGTTGAAGTAAACATGTGCTGTGTGTTCATGTTTCAGTCACGACATTCACCTGTCAATCCATCTGTCCTCCGCCGATCGCTGACATGGTGACTTTGCACTGATGAGGGGAAAAAGGAGCCGACAGAGCTGCATTTTGTAACTGCTCGACTTCAAGGACGCTGAGCAGCTGTTTCATTATATTTTACACGCAATTACATCTGGAGAGTCACAAAAAAAGCAGAATTCCTCCCGACATGCTGCGTGCGAGTTCGTATTTACCAAACAAGCGAGTAGTGTACTTCACCGCTAACTCGCAACAGGTAATACGTGCGAGTACATTTGAGAAACTGCCGCATTAAAACTCAGCCAAGTCACACGAACAACCACACTGCCAACAGCGTTGCTCCAAAATAATCGGCAGACTCTGCTGCACTTCAATAGTGCAGCTCTGACACAGCAAAGGTCCCACGGCTGTGGTTAGTGAAGTAACGCTTGAATATTCTGACAAAGCAGCCGAGCCTGGTGGATATTGTTTTTGTCTGAGACTTCATTCGGGAAAAAAAATGGAAAAATTCGACTTTGCTGGGACCTTTGATGACGGACAACTTGAGACTTTCTCAGTAATGCTCAGAGACACAATAGCTTTGACCTCAGACCTCGACTTGACAGCTACATATTCGGAGAAGCTGAAGAGGATCATTGAAATGACAATAACATGTCGATGAGAAAACATAATGTCACTAATTAAATGTCTGTACATGATGCAAACCTGCCAGAGAGGCACGGTTAGGGTTAACCATACACTGTGTGTATGGTTAACCCTTGTTGCAGCGTCGGATTACCTGATTGACTTTTTCCTTCAAACGAGCTGGGATTGAGCACCTTTCAAACACTAAATGGATCACGTGTCTTCAGTTGCACCCAAAATAACACAGACTCACCGAAATAGCATCCATCCTTTGAATGGAGCTGTTTTGATCGTGGACACAGAGCGACTCGGATCATTTGAAGATACAACTCATCACGAGGTGATTTAACTTGACAAATGGCCAACAACTGCACAAGGACGGCAGACTGATTCATCGGTGGAAAAACTCTAATCGGCAGATATGAATTTATAACTGCTGACACTTTGAAGAGAGGCTTTTCATTTGTGAAACGGCTGCAGCCTCATTTCTTGTGTCTTCAATCGAGCTGAGAATGAGAATAAAGGTTGGGACTATTGTCTCTTATTTCTCTACAGTTAAGCCCCTGAAGGGAGGAATCACTTCACAGGCAGGCTGAAGAGGAGTAATAATTACCACAAATAAGGAGCCGTTAAGAATTCAAGCCGTCTTGACCTCTTTCTTACCTCATTGTCTTTTTGTAGTTTTACCCCTTTTCCTGTCTCCCTCCATCTTCATCCTCCCCAAAGCTTCTTCAGCCTTTTTTATCTCTTCATCTCTTTTCCCTGTTAAACACCTCTTCACCCAGAGTTCTCCTTCTCGCCCTCTTGTTTGCTGCATCTCTCATCCTCCCTCTGCTTCTCACACTATCGGCAGAGACATCTTGACAGATCAGGGGATATCCACACCTCAGCAGCTGTTCTCAAATATAGCGACAGGTGCGCGCGTGTGCACGTGTGCGTGCAAGTGAGGTGTATAATACACACACACACACACACACACACACACACGGTGATGAGCTAATGAAGAATTCATAAATGCCAGCCTGGGACCCTTGTGCAGACACTGTTGTCATGGATACCAAAGGATGTATCACAATGACTTTACTCATTAAACCTGACTGTGTGTGCGCGTGTTGTCTACGTGTGTGTGCGTGATTGCGTGCATGTGCAATGCCCGTGCGTGCATGTTTGTGGCATTATCTTCGTTTAGTTCGGGATGACAACCGGCAGGCTGTCCAGCTTTGAATTTCACTCATGATTTATAAGACGTTATTATTTTATGAATATTAATAAATAACACACACACACACACACACACACACAAAAACACAAAATAATTTTATGCAGTCTGCATGTAAATTTTATGAGGTTTCACTTTTTTTTGGAAGTTTTTAGTGGCTGTATAAATAATGACCGCATGAAATCCCAAAAACTGACATCCTCGACACGAACATCATGCTCAGAGCTCCCGATATCTATGCAATGACATGATTATGTTTTATTTATCTTGGAATTTGAAGGCCTCTTTGGGCATGAAAAGAGTGGATTTATACTGTCAGTTCATGATATGTGCTTCTGAATTGGCAGTTTTAATCCTCTCGGGTTCCTAATCCATAGTCCTGAATTGCTAATCAGTGCTGGGGGATCACAATGTGGCCTTTTGATTATTAATTTCTCATCTGGTGGATTCTTTATATGTGCTGTTAGAGAGCCTGGGCTGTTGAATTATTTATGATAATGTATTCCTGCCATGTGCCCTATAATTATTATATTGTGATAATATACCCTAATCGTTGCTGTTGGATTATTAATTACTATTCTGTGCATGTGGCTTCCTAATCCATGGTTTTGAAATGTTTGGAAGTTATTTTAGCTCATTATTCAATACTAGTGAATTCCTAATCTGTGCCTTAAGATCCATAATCTGTGCCCTTGGATTATTATTTCAGGTTAGTGGATTCCTAATCTATAGTTTTGGCTTCATAATCATTGTGTTAAAATTTTATGTCCAAGGATTTTTTATGTTTGCATCCTGACTGATGTAATCCAAACTTGCATGCAAATGTCTGTCTCTATTAGGAACATGATGAACTTGAGCGATACAGTTGACGACTTTCAACAAGTTCAATCAGTCTTTCCTCCGATAAACGAGGTGAAATGAATGAAAGTGTTGATCGGTGGTCAGACCAAGTGGCATGGGGTCTTTATGGAAAAGTGACAGTGATTTGTTTGTGTTTATCATGATATTTCGTTCAAGCCATCAGATCTTGTTTGAATCGTTGATTACAAACACAAGATCAACTGAACCAAACTTGTAAGTTTTAATGTGTTTCACAGATTTTGAGTTGTAGATTTTGATTAAGTTTAATTGAGGAAAAAAAAAAAATCATATTTTTAGTGGTTGTAAATGCTTCAGAGAGGAGAGAAAGAAGATTTTCCTGTAGAAAAAAAAAATCTGAATTCGTAAATGACTAATTCAAGCAACAAGGAAGGGAGATGACCGCGAGCAAGAAAACATATTTTTACACCACAAGTACATTAACAGAACTAAACCACACGATCAAACATGGCATTTCCTCTATTTTAGTGAAATGTGCTCTTTGGGGTGCACACCCTGGAACTATAAGAAGAACAGCATATAACGGCAGTGCTCAGCCTTGGGCCAATCGCTACCAGTAGTTGATCATGCAATAGCACAAGAGGGAAAATAAAATAAATAAAAAAAATCTCCTGCAGACCTAAAAGCATTTGTCTCATAGACCACTATTAAAAAACAAATGGCAGGACATTGCTATATTTAAACAAAGTGTGCAGGGACTATAGTTTAGTCCAGTATCCGCTTCGCCCTAATGATGTGAATGTGTCCATTATTTTACAGCGCAATCTTTTTCGAACACTGTAGATGGAACAAATGTTTCTTTTGACCAGTGACTGTACGAAGCAGAATCAATTTTTTTTTTTTCAAGCAATACAAACACCTGGAAGAGAATCGTCTCATAAATTAAAGGGAATGTACAGTAGAAAGCAGGTTTATGAGTCCTCAAGGTCACACAGACGCACATTAAAGGTTAACATTAACATGCTCCTTCACGAGAGGGCTCATCTCTGCATGTCTTCGTGGCTATAATATTTAATTATGCATTTCCATGACAAACATTTTTTTCTGCAATCGTAACAGTTGCACACGCATGGTGCAAATAGCAATAAAAGAGATAGAAAGTTAAAGCGTCCGATTGTCGCAACAAAGACAGAAACACATTTGAGGATTGTGAGGAAGTCCTCGCCCGTCACCCCATAACTCCACCAGTCAAGCTGGTAACTGAGAAGCACGGGGCAATAACTGGGATGCTGCGGCTGTGTATTGCTCCTCCTCATCACCACAGAGACGCACTAATAGGGAACAGGCAGGGGTCACCATGGCGATATAAATCACACCTGGCAACTGGGAGACAGTCGCCTTGACAACAAGCTTAATATGCGCTCCCTGAACTGACCCCTGTGTGTGTGACTGTGTGAGTGTGTGTGTGTGTGTGTGTGTGTGTGTGTGTGGAGGGGGGGGGCTTGTAATGAGCGTAGACAGAGTCCAAACCAGAGTGTCATGTTAAAAATAAGACCTAAAACAGACTGAGATGAAGGTGTGAAGGAAATTATCACGGTTGACTTCACAACACCTGCTTCAATCATAACAAACTATGACTTGTGTCATTTTCCTTGTCTTTCAGCCCAAATGTAAAGTGTAGGACGGTGAGCTCCACTCGTCACTCAGTATTGTGGGGTGATTCATACTTCAGTTGTCTTTTCATTCTTTTAAGATTAGAAGTCAGGTGTTTTTTTTGGAGACTTCTTTACCCTTACAAAAAGCAACAAGTTGGCATTCTTTGAAAATATCACACAGACCGGCAGTAGAGAGTCAGAGCTGATCACTACAATCTACATTTCAGTTGATTGATTAACTGTTTTCTGCTCATTCAAAACTCCTTTCATTTCAAACTCCTCATTGTGACATTAACTAGCTCGATACCTGATTTTATTTCTTCAAAGCTGTTTCCAAAAGTTTTTTGGCAACTTCCCCCAGGAGCGACTTGTCGAACATTTTTCCCAGTGTGATACATCACAGAGAGTCACTTCATGAAAAAGCAATTTGAATGTAACCAGGTGCTTCACCATCCTGATCTGAAATACACATTAGTTTGTTTTGGAAGATGCTCTCTCTGCTCCAACACACCTGATTCAAATGAGTGCGTCATCATCTCACTGCAGAAACTAGAAACGGATCCATTTATTTAAATGAGGCGAGTTGGAGCAGGGAGACACTAACATGAATAGCAGTGGGTCGTCCAGGAAAACAGCTTGAGGCAGATTTTATGTTCTCACAACGTGACTAATAAAACACACACACACACACATGCATCTGGAGCCAGGAGGACTTTCTTTGACGTAATTTATCATCCAATTATAAACCTGAAAACAATTCTCACCCTCTGACCTGCCATTCAAATTGTTGTGCAGGAACGTATGGCGCTTTTCCACTCGTTCCTCCTCAGCCTGACTCGACTTGACTCTTCTCGCTATTAATGCTTTTCCATTATGTGTTAATCCCCGTTACCAGGTACTTTCGCGGTACCTGTGCGGTACCTGAGGTTCAAAGCGAGCTAAGGCAAGTGGAAAATGTGACATTGACAGACTGCAGACCGCTGATTGGCCGGCGCGTCACAACACAGATGAGTCAGAATGCGACTCATTCACCATGTCATTTTTAAAACCGATCACAACAAAAAGAGATAGATGCACAAAAATAAACCCTGTGGAGCAGTGATGACGTGCAGGTGTTTTTTTTTCGTCTGGTGACCGGCCAGAGAATTCAGGAGTTCCACAGAGCAACCCACTACGAGTGTCAGGTCTCTGAGCCACAGCTTTGGATTAAATGGTTTCCCTGTTAACTGGCGACCGGCTTCCTCCAGCTAACAGGGGCAAAACTGAAACGAAAAACACGATTGTAACAATACACATTGTGTAATATTATCAATTAATATGTACCACTTAATCTATCATTTCAGCTGATATTCATTCCGCATCATATCGGGGGGGATTACTTGTGCACGATGAGGAAAAGGTCAGATGACACCGCCCACACTGTGGTCGTACTATATTGTAAAGGAAAATTTAGTGTTCAGTTTATTTCAGTTGCATTTATACAAAACAGGAAAAAAGAACATTATTACAAAATAAAACTCTACTGTCCAGCAACCGAAAAAGGAATCGGCTGAAGCTTGTGGCTTATTTTGCCGGTCCTATACCATCAAAGGATTACTACAAACAAAAATCAGCTATCAAATAAAAACTGAAAGACAGTTTAAGTTAGAAATCTCTTTTCGGATGATCAGTAAATAGCAAAGCAACAATTCACAGAATAGCCTTGAATTATTTTACATTTTAAGCCCTTTTTGAAAACACGGAGAATCACACCTTTTCAGTTCATCATTAAGCCCATACCATAACCTCACTCCCAAAACCGACACACATCTATATTTAACATTTGTTCTTACTTTACAAGGTTTCTCGGAAAACGACCGAGGCTGAGTCGAGTAGAAATTAGGCGAGTAACGCTGAGCAGGATAAACGCCATAAACACACAGATGCTTTAAGAACAGGCTCTTTCTTCGCCTCCAGATGCACCTACAAGTGACTGCGTTGCATTTGGTGCTGTAAAATAAAGTTGAATTGAATGGGATTGAAATTGAACTCTGAAGCACTTTGCATACAGCAGAGTCCCGAAACAAATCACTCACAGGACTTTAAAGCACTATCAGCGCTGCAGTCTTTCGCTGGTCTTTGATGCATTGTGTGGAATGAATCGAAGCTTCTGTCGTGAAAGCCCTTTCTGCATTATACAAGCCTAATGTCTCAGCCAGTAAAACGTTTAGTTGTCCCACAAATGCACGAAGCCCAGCAAACAAATGAGTTGCACTGGTACATAATAGGCATCATAAAAAAAAAAATGAAAAACCAGAAAACAATAAAATATGGCTGCATAAGTTCTCATATATTGTTGCAAATTGCTTGTGGGAACATAAACTGAACTAATACTCTCTGCTCTGATCTCAATGACGAGGCTGCAGCCTGCAGCCTGAACTGCCTACAACTAAAACTCGTCCTCAAACAGGAAAAGTCCACAGAACTCACAGACACACGGGCACACTCCACCCTACACCCACCCTGCTGTCGGAGCTGGGAATCATGGCATCAGTCATCCAGGAACCAAAGCGGGACCCCGAGGCTCTCACGGTGATCGGGTTGCTGACTGCAGTCAGTCGGCCACAGCCTGTAAATAAACAATTAACATATCATGGTAAATCTGGAATAAAGAGCCCCCACAGTAATTCAAACTGGCAGCAAGTATATGTAAAGGGTGATGGAAGACAAAGTTTTTTGTGTGTGTTCATATTTCCCCGGTTCAGAGCGAGTTATTTGTGCAGTCTGGCTTTCTTGGAATGATAATTTAGGAACAGCTGTGATCTGTCATCTCAGCTTAACATTTCATCAAATCTTGTGAATGTCCGTGCTCCAAGCATGAACTTTTGAGCAAAGTAGAGGTCTAAGAGAAATGTTTTGGCACCTTGTTGCCAAACACGAAAACCTATGAGTCATTTTAAATATACATACTGTATCTTTTCAGCATCTTTTAAGACCATGCTGGTTTATTTGTATAACTTTAAAGCTGTGTTTACTCAACTAAAAGTCACCTTGTTTGAAAGGTTGATGTAAAATGTTTATTTCACTGAGAATTTAAATAGACTTTTTTAACAGCTGGCATTTTCATCATTAATAATATATTTCAATAAAGAGGTTTTTTTTTTTTTTTTTTCCCCACAGGAAATCTAAAGTCAAAACATCCACATAAATGTCTAAAAGCACTTCTGCTGCAATGTTTTCTCTTCATCAGCTCAGGATGTCCCAGCTTCAGCACTTCATCCAAATACGTCTAAACAACCCTGCTGTGGTTTCTCTCCTCATGTGTGACCTTGTCAGATTTAATTGTTGCAGCAGTGCTGACTGCTCTTAAAGTGATAGTTTGACATTTTGTGGAAAATGTTTCTTGGCCGTGCGGCAGACAGTTCGAAATAGGAAAATCAATACCGCTCTCATGTTGGTCCAGTAAATATGACGCTATCGTCAGCAGCCTGGTGTAACACATCAAGGAAAGCGAGAACGGCCTTTGGAAGGATTCCCAGCTCTCTCCAGAGTCCAGTGTTCATGTTATGATACCTGGCTTCAACATGTAGCCTCGTGTTCAGTGTACTGACATGTTGCAGACATTAAAGTTACTCTACCAGAAAAAAGCCTTTAAAATATTCTTCTCATAAAAGGTCTCACTCTTGCGCAGCGAATAAACCGAAACACCGAAACGAGATCATCGCCACTTATTTCTACAAATTCCGAAGTCGATATGTTTCCAAACAAACCACAGTTTTTGGCCATCAAACTCTGTTTACATCTGGCTAACTGACGTCATCTTGGGAAACCTGCCGCAAGGTTTTCTGGGATATCAAAGATGGCGTCACGGCCAAAAATGTCAACATTTGACCAATTCAAAGAAAAAGTCCTCAAGTCACAAGAGGAGTCTGAAATGTTGTGAAAGTGATTGTCAGTCGGTTGTCAGGTGCGAATCGAGATCGAGTGCACAAACGGGATCTCGCCTCGGGAATCTTTGGGAGTTTCCGTGACACTAAGATGTCAACAAACGGGTTTGTTCTACAAAATGTGAAGGCTGAATGTTTTTATGAGTGTAACGACACATTTCCTACAGAAAGCTGTTGACAGCCTATTAAAGATGTACATCATCAACTAAAACTGGCTTCAAAATATTTCCATACATAAACTCTGATTAAAACTGGTGGGTTTTTTTTTGACTGCCATTTGACATTTTGTGTGTTTTGAGGTAAAATGAATAAATAAATAAAGAAAACACCGTGTCTAATTTCATCAGCTCAGGTGAAATGGGAGCACACGAGGTTGTGGCGTTTTGCCAGAATCACAGCGTCACGCCGCTGCACCGCCTCCTGATGGCAGGACAGCTGGTGGGTTCAGGGCCTATTGAACGTCCCTTTAAGGCAGGACTCACACCTGTGGTGCACTTCCACCGGTCTGGACCAAAGATTGTAATCAGGTATGGATTACTTCATACTGAAACTGGAATTAAAAACATCCCATTAAGTGATGCAAACAAAACGCTTGCCAGAGAGGATTATTGCGTTTATGAGTACAGTATGTTGTGGCTGCAGTAGCTCAGGTGGTAGAGTAGGTCATCTCTAATATCAGTCACATGTTTGGTCTGTTTACAACACTTTGGTCTGTGCTGCCATCAGTCTTTAATTCCCATTTGGTCAAAGCTCACCTGAGTATGTTTGCAAGTGTACCATGACCTGATTTTTTATGAAGACTCGGTGTGCTTGTTTTGTGCAAACACTGTGCTACATCAGCGAGTGTTTGCTTCAACTGGACTAAACATGACAGATGTACATAACCGAAATGAAATGTCTCCTTTAGCTGCCTCAATGATGATGCTCATGGCGCCGCGGACACTTCAGTTCCTGGAAATCTTTAGAGATCAAACAATCCAGGTCTAATGTAAAGAATTTTCCTCGCACGCTTGAGACAAGTGGCCATTCACATGTTGTCTTGCCATCAGTGGCAGATGTGTGAAAAGTTTGAAATATCAAGGTTTATAGACTTTTCCTATCAATCAATCGGTGTTTATTTATATAGCCCTTTACAATACATAAAGTGACCAAAGTGCTTCACATTAAAAGAAAAACCAGTCATTTTCCAATGTGGTTTTCATACCACAAATGGCTAATAAACTTGAACTGAACTAAGGAATTCTAAAATGTAATTTCTCTGTCAGAAAGGAATGAAGTCATTCTTGTGCGATGCCCACTAACTGTGGAGCGGTTGGTCAGAAACTTGTAGTAAGCGAGGTTAATGCCGACAACAGAATATGCGAGAATATTCACTCTTCTTCCTTCTTCTTTTCCCAGGAGATATTCTCTCGAATTTCTCATTAAGTATGAAATGTACTGATTAGAATTCACTTTATTCTCGACAGAATAACAAATTTCCTGTTTTAGCAGAACATGTATTTATCTATGAGGCAAGCCTGGCTTTACCGACAACCCTGAACCTTTGATATTGTGCTCAGGTTTTTCAAACGGCACACAGTCCCGGTGTGGAATTATTAACTTAGTTTGAAATTAGACATTCTTGCCCGATATGGAAAAATCCAGGTGAACAAAATCTCTCTGTATGAGAGGTCCTGGTGATGGAGGCGCAACGGTTTTGTGTCTGTTTACTCATAGTATTTCAATTATTCAATTTGACTTTCAAAAGCTCCACAGAATCTAGTGCAGTGTGGCAGTGATTTAGACCGTGAAGACCTGAGGCAACCGTTTTGTTTATCGCTGCAGCTAAAGATGCATTTTATGTATCAGGAGGCTTTTCATCAGGTTTTGCAGGAGTATGGCAACATTTGAAGGTGAGCTTTTGTTTCTTTTTTTTTTTTTTTAAAGAAATATAATATTCAATGATTTAAATATAAGAATCAAAAGCATTCGTGCAAGAAAAATACATTCAAAATATTAACTTTAACGCAGAAACATTTTGCCCGTAATTCGCATTACGACCTGATTCCATGTCTGAGCTTTCTAAATTAAATCTTCTCTCAAACAATTCAAGTTTTATATTTGGGCTAATGCCAGTGATGTCTTTTCTCTTCCGTCATCACACAAGAGCTTAAAGAACAATCCTGCCTGACTGAGAGGTCCTTGCTCTGATTAAATTAATCTCCATGTGGGTAAATCTGTTTGAGTGCCCCCTTTAAACCACCTGAGGGAGAGCGTTTCACACGCTTGACTTCCTGTGTTGAATATCTGAGTTACTTTCCAAAGCAACAAATGTGATACTCAATATTCAACATGTCCTCATTATGAGACGACGCCATGATGACACTTCACACATATGCTACAACAACATCACGTTCTCACACTGTAATAACTGAAAGGGTCATTTTCCAACATGACACGTGACGAGAAGAAAAACGAACACACTTTCTATTGCTGACATTGTTTCTGGTTTGATTCTGAGCTTTGGGACTTTTTTGTGTCGCGTTTGCAAAGTCCAAAGTCCAAATACATGTATATTAGTTCATAATTGAATATGCAATTGCATGTAGAAGCGAATCTTAGTGTCAGCTGGATTGGGCTCTAGCTGCCTCGTAAGTCGAATGAAGCAGTTTACAAGATGGACGTTGTGTCCTTTAAAAAAGGGCAAAGCAAACTCCGTCGGCACACAGGACACATAGCAGTCCTGCGTGAGATCTGTTCAAGAATCATTGATTTTCCTCTTCCGTCTGACTTTGTCACCATATACACCACCTGTCACCTGCTTTCTGTCAATAAACCTGGAAACTCTGCCGCTCCCTGAAGTTTTGAGATCAACTTAGCAGGTTGCTGATGTCCATTAAGTTATCTCTGAGGACTTGTCTCTTTCACAAGGCATTTGGAACAGATGGAGATGTTTTGATGAGAGGATAAAGGAGGGGTGGATATTATGAGTCACCCTGCTTTTGGGAATTTTTAATTATTCTACGTTTCTATTTTTACTATATAATAATTTTTAATTCCCTCTTGTGGCACACTGGATTAAGCCATGACATTGACTAGTTCAAGGAACTCGGGTTTGAATCCTGATCGCAGAAAGGACATTCTGTGTGTTAACTCGGGGAGTCTATGATGTAAGCTACAACAAATCTCTGGGGGTGACCCCTGATGATATAATTCATTTTTATCAAATACTGATCAATAAAAGCATCTCCAAATTTATGCTACAATGAAACTAAAATACACAATAAAAAATAGAATATTACACTTATTTTAGTTTGGTGCAGATTCATGAAAAATGGTTAAAAAAAGAAAAGAAGGAAAGACTTGAACTGTCTATAATTTATCAGATTGCTGCATTGTGATGTAATGGTCGCCACACATAGCAACAAGGTTCCAGGTTCGAATCCAGGTGGTTCTTGACGTCTTTCCTGTGTGAAGCTTATATGTTTTCTGCAGGTTTTCTCTCAGAGTTTCCTCCCTCATGCTGAATAGAAGTTGCATGGATAGATAAATTACCTGTTTGAGTAGAACCTTCATTATGAAAGTCGTCTGAAATTTAATTTATTCAAATTAAAATAGCATATTCTAATATGAAATGTAATAACTCTGATTGTCATACCAGGCAGACTGTGCAACTTTTTGTTTACAATTTGTTTTGACTCATTACTTTCTACCATCGTCAGAAAAAGTGCCATTCAGTTTCAATAGGATAATTACTCCACCCACGGGAGGTCAGTAAAAAAATCTAAAAGGCTGTTTTAAAATCATTTAATTGACCGGTTTTGTCACTTTCTTGCTTGAGGACAAGCTGCTGTTGCTGCTTTTCCCGCCCCCGCATACCCAGTTTGTTCATGCAGCTGTGCAGCCTGGTCTCCAGCAGCAGCACCCTCTGTTGAAGTTCCTCGTAGTCGTACGCTCCGATCTCCTCCTGGATGCCAGTCAGGAGGATCGACAGGTTGAGCAGCTCCAGTCGCAAGGTGGCCAACGTCTGCAGGTCCAATCTGTACTGCTCCACAACAGACAGGAGGGGCCTGAGCTGGGACATCTGGCCCTTTAGCTCCTGCGAGTGGAGAAGAGAGAGGCAGGAAAATGAATCAGAGGGAAAGTTTACACTAATGTGTTTGAATCAGTCCGACCATCTGCAGTTTGTTTTCTCTCGTTCAGCCGCTCTTTGCTCGGAGTGCGGTTGCTGCTCCTTGCCGTTTAAGTTGAGGCTTTTCATGAATGTGTTCGAGGCACCCTGCGAACGCCACCCAGCTTGTCGGGCTTAGAGGAGAAAGCTCACAGAGCAACTGCAGAGTTTCTCCTATTTGGTTAATTATGCTTCCCTGTCATCCTCACTCCTCCCGCTTGCCCGTTCCCCCAAAAGAGGGCGGAGGAGGCAGGAGCAGCACATCAGAACAGCTCTGCTCCACTCAGACATCACTGTGATGAGGCACAACTGAAGGTGGAAGAGTAACGGCACCGCCATTGTTTAGACCCATTATCATAATGCACACTCTGCTGTATCTGTAGAACAAATCACTATTGCATAATTACAATGTTTTTGTTGGTGTTTTATATATTGCGCTTATGCTGCCAGGCCCTGTAAATAAAATAGCACTACGCTCTGTATTGGAGCATTAGCCACAGTCGTTATTAGATATAATCGTTTTTTTATCATATTTATTGCTTGAAAAATATGCTTTCATTTTCATACCTGAGCCAATGATATTGTTAGAGAGATTCAGCAGGTCAAATCTGGAAGTCAGGGGGAAGCCTTTTTTCCTGGCTAATCATTTTCCTTTTATTTTTTGAGGAATATCTGTCATCTAAAGACACAAGCTGAAGGTGAAACTAATGCTTAATTTACTAAAACACACATTGTTTCCCCCACAATGCATTGCAAGAGAAATACAAATAAATAAAATGTGATATAAAATGGGCTTCAGTGCGAAGACAGAAGTGTAACAGTTGTTGACGATGTGGTGTATATAGACCTGCCTATATTGTTAATAACGAACAAATATTACGTAGAGGTGTGTCCTACCTCATATGGTACCAATCAGAAAGGAACTGTTGAGTACAGAAACAAACTTACAAACACTATGTAGGAGTGAAGGCCGGGGTTTTCAAAGTATGGGAGATATTCCTGTTCATGTGTTCATCATTTCAAATATTTGGGTTAAGAAACAAAGCATAAAGTATACAGGACTTTGATGACAACAGTGAAAAACCCCAGCAAAAAGCTTTAATTAGCATTAAATTATTGTTAAAGGTTAAACATATATGTTGCTAACTTAAGGTGTAATGTACATCATACTCATGTATTAAGTTCTTGATTGTTTTTTTGTTCCACCAAATATACCAAGACCACTTCAATAATTGGACTGCATATCTTTGACAACACATGTTACATTAGTCAAGTAGCTTATTTTTAGTGACACAAATGACACCAGTTGGTGTCCCTCAGGGCTCACTGCTTCAACCACTGCATTCCATTTAGGAATTGGCAGCCCTTGAGCTCTCTCATCGCAAATTAAGCGTGTTTTTGATTGAGAACGATGTCTTTTTTTTTTTAGTTAATTATTTATACACATTCGGTAGTGCGTCATGATTAATTGCTGCATCCATCCTTGCATCTCTTCGCTCCCCGCTGGGAGGAGCTAATACAAGAGGAAAATACTCAAGTGAGTGAAGCAAAGAAGCACGTTAACTAAGTTTGAAAGCGCCCCCGGACCATGCTAGAGGGACTACACATCCCATCTGGCCTGGGAACGCTCTGGAGTCCCACAGGAGGAGATGGAAGATGTGCTGGAAGAGAGGACGTCTGGGATAGTCTGCATAATTTGCCGGCACTGTGACCCAGATAAGCAGCACAAAATAGATGGTTGGATTAGTCTTTTTTTTTTTTTTTTTTTTTTTTTTTTTTT
>OMNM01035230.1:25179-36590 GCA_900302745.1 Parablennius parvicornis | reverse complement strand
CCACACGCACAAAACAGATATAAACAGTCTGAATAGAAAATACAGTAACAGCTACTCTAGATTTTCTCTATACTTGTGTACTGTACGAAAATTCTTTCTATCTATCTATCTATCTATCTATCTATCTATCTATCTATCTATCTATCTATCTATCTATCTATCTATCCATCCATCCATCCATCCATCCATCCATCCATCCATCCATCTAAAGGAGATTCACCTCTTTGTCAACAAGTCTGACTTTATCTTTACCTTTGCGAAAAACTTGGCCAAGGTTTGTGCCAAGTGCATGTTCTAGTCTTTATTTGTGGGCCATTTGGGCGAAGGACATATTTTTGTCTGTGTGTAGAGTATTTATTTAATGGTATGTACGTATGCATGTATGTATGTATGTATGTATGTATGTATGTATGTATGTATGTATGTATGTATGTATGTATGTATGTATGCATTTGAAAAACTTTTTGCAAAAACTATTAACCCAAATTGCATCAAATGTTCAGGACTGATTTGCCAACATCCAAAAACATTGGGATGTTAACGGCTAACCGTTTCGAATAATGAATCCCCAGAAACTTTGAAAAATGTATAATAAAGTGTCCAATGACATCTGCGTCTTTTGCCAAGGAGAGGTACTGGAGTACAAGGTTTAAGGGTCAAGGTTACTTTTTTGGTACCCGTAGGTAGATTCTTTTTGGCACTTAGTGCGAAGAGCGCACCAACACAGTGTGCCGTCTGCTAGTAGCACACTACTAACTCTGCTCCTAACCTGCCAACTTGCTCTAAAGGTGTGTTCAGGTAACACAAAAGAATTTAACTCAACATAACACCATCATTTAACCTTAACGCTGCAAGGTGGCGTTGGCCAAGGTTTGTGCCAAGTGCATGTTTTGGTCTTCATTTGTGGGCCATTTGGTATCTCTTTAATGTTAGTTTACTCAAAGTTTTAATTTTAGAGTCAGATTAAAGTGTGGAAGCAGGTCTATAGACGATTGATTCATGTGTGCCTTCAGTTCTTTGAGTATGGGACATGCAGATACATTTTAGTCTTATTAAGTGCTTTGTTTCAGCTGGGCTCTTTGACTCTGAGTAGAAGATGATACATTTTGCAGGATATGCTCACTGATTTTCGAGAAAAGTAAACATTGTTTCTTATTTCAAGCTCAAGAGACTTTGTTCCCATGTTGAATAACTTATTGGAATCAGAGCTTTTAAAAGTTGAAAGTAATAGACAGAGAAATATTCTCTTAAAAATATAATTCAACATTGTGTTTTGCTCACAGTTAAAACCCATCGTGTCAATAATCTGAAAGCCCCCAGATGTTGTGATGAGCTTTGGAGTTTAGACCAGAAAATATTTCAAGATCACAAATTCAATTAAGCTGACCTTGAAAATGCAGTTGCAATACTGAATAAAGTTCACTTTTGATAAAGAAGTAGAAGAAGGTTGTATAACAGACACACCTCCCAGTCCTGTTAAGCTCAGCTAAACACTCTACACAATAGAAATCCTGTGCACAGCAAGTCAGCATGTTTTTACACATGGAGCTTTGCAAGCCGGACACTGTAGTCCTGCTCTGTCACCTCCACCAGCCACGGTTATGACACAAAGAACCACATAGCCCAGCATGACTTTCTACACCTGTGTATTTATCTACTGCTTATTGAATCACCGACCAAATGGGATGGTCATCTTTTCCTTCTGACACCTAAATGCTGTCTTATTGGGTTTTTATTTCCTAACATAGTTTGGAGGAAACTATCTGCATTTGCTCAGTTGAACCAGCTGCATTTGAATCAACAAATTATCAGTGGGATTTCCACGTTTGTCAGTACACAGGTAATGTATAACTTCCATTACATATTCATTTACAACCACATTTGTTATTGTTGTGTTTTGTTGACATTCACAGTAAATTCAAAGTGATTCTACTGGAGTTTTTAATTCTCAACTTCACGTATTAAAGGTCTGTAACTGGACATGACACCAGGCCCTGTGTCTCTGCTGGGCCGGTTTTGTCGAGGCTGTCTCGGCAGGGCTCGGGTCAGCCTTGGTCGCACCTTCAGTTCCTCTCCGGGGCAGAAAAGCAGGTGGAACAGCCGTGAGACCCACAGCCCTCCGCCACATCAGGACAACCCCCGCGTCCTCATCACAGGCCAGATATACCACAATATTTCATTTGTTCAGTTAGGGAAAAATTGCTTAAATGCTGAACTTTCATAGTGTAGCTATTGCTTTACTGCTGCTTACACTTGTAGATACTGTTAGTTTTCAAGCTGATCCTTGGATATGAATATAATGAACATGGGAGTTTCATGGCACAATTGCATCACCACAAGTGAAATACTACAGACATGTGTGTTGTTTTCACTGAGTTCTGGTGGCTGGAGCATCACAATAGGTGTGCATAGAGACAGTACTAGTCACATGAAAGGGTTGGTGAGGGACTGTGTTGAGAAGAATAGCCTGCTGTCGTTTATTGTCTAAGGATAAAGCATTGGGACAAACAAAAAAGCTTTTTTTTTTTTTTTTCAGCTAAAGCACCATACAATGAAAAGTGGATTTTATTTCCACTGCTCTATTAAGATGTTTGTGATCTGTTTTTCGCTAAACTTTGTCTCTGTGCAGGTGGTCTCGGGCAGTTGGGTGTTGGCCTCGCACAAATGCTGAGGTGAGATTTGTTTAAGGCTTCTGAACGAAAAGTTTTAATGTTTTCGCGTCATGACTTTTTATATAACGTCTAGGAAGCAATATGGAACGGAGAACGTCATTCTTTCAGACATCAAGAAGCCGCCGCCTCATGTTTACAACAGTGGTAAACATCTGATTCCCTTCTTCCAGTGTACAAATACTGGCTTTTGACACTACATCTTAATAAATTGACTCCCATTACCTTTCAGGCCCATTTGTGTATGCTGACGTACTGGATTACAAACTTCTACGAGAGCTGATTGTAAACAATCGCATCACCTGGCTGGTCCACTATAGCGCTTTGCTGAGCGCCGTGGGGGAGGCCAATGTAGCTTTGGCACGAAAGATCAACATCACAGGTCTGCTTTAACGTAAAGACGGTTTATATGACTTAAGTCTTTCGGTATCCTTGGGTTCTGAAATCTTCATCTGTGATCTTCTCTTGTCTGTCCAGGCCTCCACAATGTGCTGGACTTGGCTCTGGAGAACTGCCTGCGCCTCTTTGTTCCCAGCACCATTGGAGCATTCGGTCCCTCTTCTCCGAGGGATCCGGCCCCTGATCTCTGTGTTCAAAGACCCCGAACCATCTATGGAGTGTCTAAAGTCCACGGAGAACTGATGGGGGAGGTACGGCCTTAACTGACTATCGTTTCCACATGGAAAGATATGGTGACATAATTCTATTACCTGCCAATTCTCTACATTGTTTAATTTCTTTTCTTAAGTACCTCCACCATAAATATGGTCTGGACTTCCGCTGCCTTCGTTACCCTGGTGTGATATCAGTTAACACGCCCCCTGGTGGGGGAACTACAGGTATCGTTTATCCTTACATCTCGACATGTAAAGACATGCTACAATAAGCTTCATGGACATCACTCTCCTGACCAGCCCTTTCTTCATAGACTATGCAGTTCAAATCTTCCACGACGCTCTTAGCACAGGCCACCACGAGTGCTACCTGCGACCTGATACCCGCCTTCCCATGATGCATATCTCCGACTGCCATAGAGCTACAGTAGAGTTCATGCAGGCTCCTGAGTGCCAGCTGTCACTGCGCACCTACAACATAGCTGCGATGAGCTTCACCCCAGAGGAAGTGGCTCGAGAAATACGCAAGCACCTTCCTCACCTCAAGGTCACCTACAATCCTGACTCTGTCCGTCAGACGATTGGTAAGACTGTGATACACATACTTATAAATGTTTGTCAGTTTGCAAAACAAAAGTCTATTTGATATAGGAGAGGTTATAGGTTTCTATCATGTTCTGTTGGTTCTTTCAGGTTATTTTTGAATGTTGTAAAGTCAACAATCACATCTTAAATATTGGAAAAACAGAATTGATGGAACTGATGTTGTGTTCTTGTGTGGTGTTCTGCAGCAGACAGTTGGCCTGTGAGATTCGATGACTCTAATGCCAGGAGGGACTGGGGATGGGCCCCGGCCTTCGGACTGGAGGAGCTGGTGTCTGACATGCTGCGCTCCATTCGAGACAAGAGAACCAGTGAATGTTTGCCAGTCAGCTAGCAAAGCCTGCTCTGCAGAGACTGACCAATGCCCCGCCACTTTTCTTCAGCCTGCATTGACCAACAAGACATTTCATTTCACTTAATTTTTACAAGCTGTCTGCTTCTGTTTTCTGTTTCCCCGACACATTTTAGCAGTGTGCCAGGGACTGATTGTAAAATAAAAAAAATCTCAGTCAAAATCTCTTCATATACAAAGAGGAAGTGAGGCGTCATTCACATGTACACACAAATATTCCAGTCTTTTTCAGAGACTCATACACTGTCAAACCTTCTCTTCATCTTCGTTTTTTATTGTTATGATGACATGAACATCAAACTACACTTGGTGCCTCATATTGAACAGAAAAATGCATCATTTTCTTAGGCTACGTCATGGAAATCACATGCATGAGCACAACTGTCTGTTACAATGTCTTTTATAATAATTAACAGAATGGATTAGCTTACCATTCAAAGTAACAAACTATATTTCAATAGCAGGATCATTTTACTACCTGATTTAGTTCACCCTGAAAACATATAATTTATTCATATTTGCTTTACAATGCCAGTCTTTTCATTTAAAATCTATCAAACAAAAGCTACACAATACACCTTATTACCATCGCCGAGGCATCGACCAGGAAACTTTTATTCTACTCTTTTGCCAGCAGTGTGATTTTGATGATGCATTTGTAAATCCTAATTTGTTTGATAAACAATGTATAAAAATGCAGTGTACTTTAAATGAAGCATTGAATAATAAACGTTTATCCAAAATGGCAAAAAAAACTTTTTTAATTTTCCTGAAACTTACAACAACACACACTCACACCACACAAAAGAAAAAAAAAACGTTTCAGCTATTGTCTTATGGTGTAAAACCCAGATATTTATGGCTTGACTTGTCGTCTTGATTGGCTGGAGAACCACACACAGATTCAGTACACTCTCTATGGAGCAGAACAAAAAGGACACCGTTTCTGACTGAGATAGTTGTTCCAGGAGGATCCTCAGTAAAAGATATAGTCTGTGCTGGACCTTTTTAATGATGGCTCTCTGCTATTGGTGCTCCAGGTCAGGTTGTCATCTATGTACACACCCAGGAATTGGAAGCTGGAGAACCTCTCCACACGCTTTTCACCAATAAACAATAAACTGGATGTCAATCTCTGTTCTTCTATAACCCATAATGACCTTCTTTGTCTGTGGTTTTAGGGATCAGTTTGTTCTACTTGCACCAAAATGAAATATTATTACTTGAAATATGTTTATTCTTGTGTCTGCCTCTTTAAAGGGTGAGATGCAAAGATTTCTATCCTAGGTGGCTGCTTTATTTAATTATTATTATTTTCTGCCTTTTTATCTGTGAGTAACTAGTCTCGCATGGATACATAAAGATGCATGGACACAAAAAGCACATAAAAACTTGTTGAACACTCTGGAATAGGTTGCTATAATTTTTGTTAACAACTCAACAAACTGTTTCCCAATAAATCCCCAAAAACTGGGAAAAAATGTCCCATTTAGAAAGTGGATGGGAGATGTGCCCCATAAAGAAGATCAAAGGAAATCAGTGGAGAGGCAGGAAGATATTATAGATAATTTTTTAACAAAAAGTGAAGCAAGATTTTTTTTACCTTGTTGACATGTTAAAGCTGCATCTGCAGCCTTCCTCACAGCATCATCTGATATGTGATGACGTGTTAGTCTCCCACCTGTATTATTATTATTATTATTATTATAATTATTATTATTATTAATGTTGTATGAGTATATACTATAGTATATAGTATGAGTATCTAGTCCTGTGAAATGTCCCGGAATAGATTGCTACAACTTTTATTCATAAAAATGTCACATACGAAGCGGGTGGGAGAGGCGCATCATGGAGACGGGCCACAAAATTTCCTCCGAAATGTTCTAGTTTCTTGTATATTGTTGAATCTGCTGGTGAAGGATCTTGATAACATAACAATTTAATCTTTTCATAACTAGTTGTAATTCATGTTCTATCAGAAAAGAGAGTAAAAATCAATACATTTTGGATTTCTTTTTTAAAACTGTACATCTATAGTAGCGGTAATGTTCGTGTGCCATTGCAGTACCAGAAGTGACCTTTAGGGGCGGTAATGTTTTGTGAGCCGCTGCAGTACCAGCTTTGTCCTGTAGGGGCGATCTCTCCTGCCAGCTTGCCCCTCTGATTTTCACCGGAGCAACACACGTCTCTCTCGCCTCTTACGAATAATTTTCACCGACAATGGACGCGGGATTCTTCCGCGTAAGACTTTTGAACTTCTTGGAACTACAATGCACTGCCACTAATTTCCAATGCCGCGTAGTGTGCGCCTGTTGAAATAATATACCGTATAATTTCATGTGGAGGGCCACTTAGTAGGAGATGGTACGGTCAGGGCTGCGTCTATCCACTGAGAACAACCAATCTTCTGTTTTCCCGTCAGTCATCTATTAGTTAGGTTGCTTCCGGAAATTATGTGTATTTACAAACTAGATTGCCTGTTGTGCTGTAGTCTTGCATTGCCGTATATTGCTTTTTAAACTCGTATTTCCTATAATAACTTGGCGACATTGTTGCAGGAAATAGACACCAGCTAGCATGCTAGCCCGTGTTAAAAATGGCGGCCGGGCGGTGCGTCGCGTCTGTGTCCGCTCGGTAGTCACGACCACCCATCCGCCGAATTTTCGAGCTTTTAAGCTACTGCAAGCGTGCAGGGTGACAAAAATAAAAATGTATAAATAACGCGTCTCCAAATATAATGTTCACGGCGGAGCACTTGTTGGTTGAATTAGCCTCTAGATTAGCATGAATGTCAGTCAGCCTCCCCCGGAGGAATAATAAAGTACTTGTTACTGGGTACTGGCTACCTTCACTCAGGTTAGAATGATGAATTATCCCTATGTGGTTCAACTTCTAGCGCCAGTATAGTTTGAAAACTACAGTTTCTCTAAATGACATTACTCACACGTGACACTGGACTAATACCAATAAAGTGGTCCGCCTGATCACGTGATCACTTCACAAAGCGTGCGTGCACATGTCATTTTCTGCTCAAATCTTATTGTCTTATTTCTTTTTCTCTGCAGGGTACAAGTGCGGAACAAGACAACCGATTCAGCAACAAGCAGAAGAAACTGCTGAAGCAGCTGAAATTTGCAGAATGTCTGGACAAAAAGGTAAATGGTCCCCAACACTTTAAGAGATGTGTTTATTAAGCCCTCATCATTTCAGCTATTTGTTAGATTCTTCACAAAGGAACACATGGCGTACTTTTTAAAGCTTATTGCACATTTGTATTTTCATTTAAGAAGCGATGGTTTAATACCATATGTTTTTAGTTCAGAGTTCTATATCAATATTTTAACCAATAGTGGCCTGGAGACAAGAGGAGTCGATTTAGGATACTAAGTTTGCAGTTCAATATCTGTGGAATAGAGGGATTTATCCATGGACATTGATAAAGTAGAATTAGTTTGTTTAAAAATCTAATGAAGAGATTCACACAGGTGTCATATTTGATGGTGGTTATAAGACGGAGCTGACTGGACATAATGTGTTTGATTGTCTTAAGAAAATAAAATTAGTCCAAGAGCAGAATTTCATTCCATTGCTCACATAGAAAATGAAAATCAACATTATGAGAGACCTTTTGATAAGAAGAAATGCTGATTGAAGTGTCTGAAACTGAAAAGTATAAGTAGCTTTTTATCTGGCTTTTCCGAACAACTATAAACTTTTCTTCTAGATAAAGAGTATCAACTAACTTTATTTCGGGGCCCACATACAACCAAGGCTCTTGAATCTGAATCAGTAAAAAGATCATGACATAGCCATAATGACGACTCCAAATTTCTTAGTGTCGACGTAAATGGAATTTTGCATATAATATAGTCCTTTTTACAAGAGCAACATAAGTGCTCTTTTAAAATCTAATAATTCCAACCAATCTCATGTTAGCCGCACAACTTCTGCAGCCTTGATGGAAACACTTTCACCATGATGCTATTTATATCTTGTTTTTGTATTTTCTGTTCTTGGTCTGCTTACGTGTCCATGAGTTGTGCTGTCTTCATGGAAAACTTGTTAGAGATTCACTCTTTGAAGTGTCATTATATTCTTGTTTGGAGCTGTACAGGATGCTCTCACAATAAATTATCTTGCCAGCAGTATCTCAAATGTCATAAATTTGATGGTGATTTTTAAAGTCCATTTTTCAAATCACTGGAAAAACACATGTCAGTTTGAAAACAAGACTGACGTCCCATTGAAGAAACTGTAAAGGAATATCAATGGCAGATTGTAATGCTCTCCCTTTGTTCAGATAATTCCAATGAGTGTAAATAAGCTGGTGTTCTGCTTTCCCCTCAGGTGGACATCACCAAAGTGAACCTAGAAGTCATCAAGCCCTGGATAACCCAGCGGGTGACAGAGATTCTGGGATTCGAAGATGACGTCGTCATAGAGTTCATATTTAACCAGCTCGAGGAGAAGGTAATGTGTTTCATTGCGTTTCTTTCTCCTTTCAGATCTGTAAATTTGAAGACATTGCTTTGTCAATAAGAAGGGTTAAAAGCCAATAATTGCACATCCTAGTCAAGCTGAAATTGAATGGGTAAAGTAACAATTGGTGTAAAGCTGATTTCTGATTGATTGACCATGTTTTGTTGTTATGTGACAAAGTGCCTTTATTCAGCAGTCTTCTAATGATGATGTGATTTATGATTTAAAAGGCCTGAACCAATATGGATGTTATACCTTGCATCAGAAGTATAGCACCAACACCTAATTAGCTCTCTCCTGAGCCCAAAGTCACTGAGCCCAACTCTCCCTTCATGATGCAGTGTGTGGTTTGAGGTGAGTTGTATGCAGGGTTCACGTATATCATGTCAGTGAAAGACACACCTGAACAAAGCCATAATCATACTCTGCGTAGGTTTCTGCAGTGTGTCATTATACTGAGTAGAATCCCGTTTGAAGTTACTAAAGTAATCAACCAAATAAATTAATACCTTTTACAGTTTATCTCAGAACATGTTCAACATTTTTTTTTTTTTTTACATTCTGCAAACTGAAAAGAATTTTTTTTCTGGCCTCTCATTGGGAGTTTAAAAGTCTTTTGCATCTCTGCTCAGAGTGGTTAGAGCTGCTTGTAATGTACTCATAACCACGCTTTGCAGAGATCCGACAAGTGCAACAAGGTAACTGTTTTAACCATTGGAGGTCACCAAAACAATGAAGAGGCCATATGTTTGACCTTGACAATAGCACACTGTTGTTAAGGTTAAATATTTAAATCCATTTTGGCTGAAAGCTTTAATATAAATCTTCACTGATGTTGTACTTTTCATTTTAAGAGTAAATTGTCAATATTTTATAGTGAATATTGAAGTAATTATGTCCAGGACTGACATAGTTTATACCATATTGACACATACAATCACAGGCCCAAGTATTGGACCATTTCTGTTGTTTTGATCATATTATAGTAATAGATGTTTATTTGATGAAATACTTTATAAATATATAACTTTATAGAAAGCTTTAAGTTATGTATATAATTTTTTTTACTTGCTTTGTTGAACACTGACTAATACATTTTTGATCTATCTATTTGATTGTGGGGGTGGGTTGTTGAAGCTAAATTTATCTGGTACTCATGTTTAATGTGAAGAAAACAATTTCTCTCAGTAATTCTTATCATTTGTTGAAATAAAACCCACTTTTTGTGTAACTGTGTACTCATTATTGCTTGTTCGTCTCTTGCAATTTAGATAAATGATATAACATTAAGCTCATGGTGGTTGAGTCTCAAGCAGTAGGGAGGCGGAAGCAAGCCAAGGGAGCTCCCTGCCCACTGATCCCACGGGACTCACTGAAGACACCGGAACTGTATTTGCTGTGTTGGGTTTTAATGCACTCTGTATTGTGGCTATTTGTTAACCTCCTGAAGTGTAGACTTTGGGGAGACTGGAGATCAGGGGGTGGGTGTTAACATTTCAGGGATGTAATGTAGTGGGTTAGCACTGTCACAGTCTGATAAAGACAATCCGTGTTAGTCTAGATTGTGTATTTTAATAACAGCAATATTGCATGCAATTTTTTATTTAATTTTTTTTACATGATTAGATATGTGTCCTCTCAGTAAACTCACATCCTCAGTTCTATGAGTTTGCGAGTGCAGTTAAAATGTAATATTTAGTATTTTCTTATGGTATTGAGTCCAATATTGGACCCTGGGAATTTAAATGCTGTAGTGAAGAGAGTTTCATATTTTGAGTACAGTTAAGATATATATATATAAAAAAAAGGCATAGCTTAGAGAGGAGGAGTAGGAGGGAGGAGCTCCATTTGTTGGACCGTACCTCCCCCTGATGTTCTTAACTTCAATTGTTTCAATGGATATATGTGTGTTTTTTTTCTTTTCCCCTTCGTGTGTCTGTTGCAGCACCCAGACAGCAAGATGATGCAGATCAACCTGACAGGCTTCCTGAATGGGAAAAATGCCCGTGAGTTCATGAAGGACCTTTGGCCCCTGCTGCTGAGCGCCCAGGAGAACATTGCTGGCATCCCTTCTGCTTTTCTGGAACAGAAGAAAGAGGAAATTAAACAGAGACAGGTGAGCGTCTTGATAACTTTGAGTACACTCGGATCTGGTAAATGAAGGGATAAAGCAAAGAATCTAAATAGTTCAATTCAAGTATTGAATCTAAATAGAAGCTGGGAAAATTTGTTTCTTTTTTATAAAAGATACAACATTTGTTGTACTTAAATTTGTTGGGGATGCTAGTGTTTCATACCGAATAATATAATTCTGAAATCAGCATTTATCTCCATTGAAAAGTGAACACACAGCAACCAAATTTTGATCATAGTAGTTTCTGTCCATTTCATGTTAGATTGAACAGGAGAAACTCGCGTCTCTGAAGAAATTAGATGAAGACAAGAAGGAAAAGGACAAAGAAATCCGAGAGAGGGCTCAGTCAAAGAGCCCAAGACGGTAAGAAATCTTCTACATCTTCACCAGCTTGTGGCGGAAGAATAAGTGCGGCACTAAAAGATATTAACAACTTCCTGGTTTTAGGCGAAAGACGAGATCGCCATCACCAAGGCGAAGGTCACCAGTGAAGAGGGACAGGAAACGCAGCCCGTCGCGCTCCCCACGGCGCAAACCCAGCCCAGTCGGCGGCAGCT
>OMNM01035230.1:8427-25113 GCA_900302745.1 Parablennius parvicornis | reverse complement strand
ACCAAACCTGTGGAGCCGCTTGTGGAACCGGATACATCGTCTAGAGCGATGCCAGAGCCGGCCATCCAGGAAGCTTCCTCCACCTGGTTAGTGGAATACTGTTGCACTCTTCCGTGATCCCTTTGGGGAAATTGGCCTTGAGCAATGGCACTTGACCTTATCTATTTTTTTTCCCGCAGTGAGACACT
The DNA here is from genome assembly GCA_900302745.1 of Parablennius parvicornis. Taxonomy (NCBI): domain Eukaryota; kingdom Metazoa; phylum Chordata; class Actinopteri; order Blenniiformes; family Blenniidae; genus Parablennius; species Parablennius parvicornis. Next base: position 24,925 of record OMNM01035230.1, on the reverse strand, counting down.
TGTGGAGGTGGTGAAAGCCGACTCGGTGGCTGAAGTCAAAGAACCTTCCCCAGAGAAAATCCAGAAGAAGGAGGAAAGACCCCGTTCTCGTGAAAGGGAGAAGGATTCCAGGAGGGACCGACCTCACCACCGCTCTCGCTCTCATTCCCGGTCACGCAGACGACGCTCCCGTTCCAGGTGACTCCTGATAAATTTCTATTAGATGTAGTGTTTCATCACTCCTTTTTTTTTTCCACCTGTGAAGAGATTTTAAGGTATCTGACACTTCTCTAAACATTTCATGTCTTTGCCGTTAGATCTTACTCCCCGAGAAGAAGACCAAGTCCCAGAAGGAGGATGTCTCCTCGTCGACGGAGTCCTCCCAGACGAGGCCCCACCGGCTCTCGACATAGACACCGGCGCTCCCCAGTCCGCAGGTCAGTGAGATTGGGCCCAGGTTTTATTCTGAAGCACCGTCCTGAAGTCTCACCACGTTGTAACAGGCTGAAGACGATGAACTGTCATTGTCTTCTGTGTCCTGCAGGAGGCGCACTCGCTCTGCTTCATCCTCTGGCAGCAGCTCCTCTGGCTCTCGATCACCTAAAAAAGCAGTGAAAAGAATATCCAACTCTCCACCTCGAAAACAGTTCCATCATCTGGATACATCGATCAGCCCCGCAGGGAAGGAGAGACGATCACCGTCTCCACGGGCCAGAAGAGGCCGAGGCTCAGCTTCCCCGCCCAGATCATCTGGTAATGTCCTCACAAGCAAAACTGTCTGCATCTCTTGATGCAATACTTCCTTTGAAATGAGTTTAATGAGAAAATAATTATATCTCTGCATTTAAAGTGTTGTGGTTGTAAAATCTAAGCTAATTTTTGAACCAAAGTTTTAAAGTATTATCAAATACCATACATTTTAATGAGTATTTATTTGAAATTGTCTAGCTTTTAAGCGCAAACAAGGAAGATCTGATTCTCCAGATAATCTCAAACCCAGACCATCTGAAGGCTCTGAGTCAGGTACGTCCAAATGATCATTCTATTGATTTACCTGATACACTTCCCTTCGTTTACAGCTGAAAGGGGCATGATGCTGGTGTTCACTAGGGATGTGGAGAAAATGAATAAACTGGTCAACCGGTCCAAAAAAAAAAGTCAATGATTTTCAGTTTAGCTGACTAATCGTGCACATCCCCAGTGTTCACCTGGTTAAAGCTATTGCAGGTCGCCTTGCTCTGCATGTTGTGTATGAGTTGCAATACAAAATGCACAAGACTCATTATGATGCCAATGATAAACCAAAGATTATTGTTTTTTCACAAACCTCTTCCAGTTCCGGGTTTCTAGCTGAAGGTTGAGGTGGTATTTTGAACGATGTACGACATAAAAAGACCATTTTAAGATAATAGGTTTTTGCCAAATTCACAATTTTGGCCCATAAAAGGCATCGCTTACCAAACAATGTTTGGTGAAAAATTTGATTGAACTGAAAGGAGTTTTAGTTACTTTTACCTTAGAAATACAGCTTTTAGAAAATCCTAAAACAGTCAATTGTTATTGTGACTTTAACCATACATGCCTGCCTTCAGCAGTCACAACACTCACTTTTCACATACGTCTTCACACCTCACAGTATAATAGATCAGCTTAGCTGTTATATCGCAGCGGCCGTAGTTCCAACCACCAGGGGTTATCTATGTAACTCGACGCACCGCTACCCACTGAGCAACTTTGGTCCAGCTTCAGGGCGGTCAGAATGAAAGTTTTTTTGTACGTCTTTTCTGGACGTTGCATGACATCATATTAACATCCAAACAAGACTTCTGGACGACTTGACGCAATAAGGGGGGAAAAAAGTGTGAAACCACCAGGTATCGAACTCAAACCTCTTACATGCCAGGTATGACTCCTAACCACGAGACCAACGGTGCATTTGTGCTTCAGACAGTCCTGACAACAAATTTGTAAGCATGTTAATTACATATGACAGACAAATGTATTGTGACAAAACATTTGCCCACGATAACAATGATTCATAATATTTTTTTAAGCTTGTTATATATAAATGACATGCTTACTAATTTGTTGTCAGGACTGTCTTGAGAACAAGTGCACTGTTGGTCTGGTGGTTAAGAGTCATCCCCATTATGACAGAGGTTTGGATTTGATCCCTGGTGGTTTCACACTTTCTTTTTTTTCTTATTCCGTCACGTCATCCAGACGTCTTGCTTGGACGTTAATATGACATCCTGACAGGACGTCCTTGCAACTTCCAGGAAAGACGTACAAGAAAACTTTCATTCTAGCCACCCTGAAGACATCTTCAAGACGGAAGGGAATGACGTCTTTAAGACGACTTCTGGACCACCGTTGCTCAGTGGGTAGTAGCGTCAAGCTGCTTTAACGTTAATATGTGATGTTGCTTATCCCTGTAGTCTCACTACAAATCAAAAACAAACCTATCAATAGTACTGTAAATGTGTAATAACTAAACAAAAACACATACAGACGTCGGGAACATTTGCTTTTTTTTTTTTCTTTTGGCTACCATTGATTGGACGCTTGATGCTTTACATTTCAGAGGAGGATAAAAATGAGAAAGGGGCAACGGCAGATTCGGTGCAACAGCGGCGTCAGTATCGCCGACAGAATCAACAGTCGTCCTCAGGTTAACAAAGTTTTTTTCCCCCTGTTCGTTTGTCTCCCACTCATCCGCTCGTCTCTGACAAACTTTCTGTCCGTGTTTCATCCGGCTTGTCTTTTGTTGTTGCATGTGCTTTCAGAGCTTTGCCCTTAACCTCAATCAGTGTTTTTCCTCAATGCATCCAGCAAAGTGAGACTGTAAAATAGCTGTTGATGTTTTCGTCTCTGTGACTTCAGACTCAGGATCTTCATCTTCGGAAGACGAGGGGCCCAAGAGGCCGGCGGCAGGGCCGCCCGCCAGAAATGGTGAAGTCAGGAGGAGACGCAGCCGCACGCCCTCTCCCCGGAGACGGCACCGAGATGCTTCGCCACCGAGGTCAGACACTTGGCACAGTTTGCGTATGATTATCTGAATAGCAGTCACGGCAGATCTGGAGTTGTTGTGAATTCCTTGTGTTTTCAGGAAAAGACGTTCTCCTTCTCCTGCTCGCAGACGGCGCTCCCCTTCTCCCCCACGGCGCCGCAGATCTCCGTCTCCTCCTCACAGACGCAGGTAAGATAAGTACTATCACAGAAATTGGTATTTCTGCACTTTTGAAGGCTTTATTGACCTTGCAATCTGATTCCTCCCAGGTCTCCTTCTCCACCACCCCGTCGTAGATCTCCATCCCCCCGGCGATACTCTCCCCCAATCCAGCGCCGCTATAGCCCCTCACCTTTACCTCCACAGAAGAGGAAGGTGTCCAGTTCACCCTCAAAACGTTCTTCACCAGTAACCAAACGACGCCCCTCAAGGTCTCCCAAGCGCAGAAGCTCTCCAGCCCCGAGGAGACGCTCGCCTCCTTCCTCCTCGTCTCCACCCAGACAGAGGAGGAGCCCCATGTTGCCCTCCTCCCGGCCAAGCAGGGACACTCGCTCTCCCGTTGCAGCTTCCAGACGCCTCTCCCCACTGCCTGCAAACCGCAGTCGCACTGTCCGAGGCTCCAGCAGCCCCCAGGGCCGTTTCACGTCCAGCATATCTCCTAACCAGCGCAGGCAGCAGTCCCCGTCACACACTAGTAAACTCATCCGCAGAGTGTCCCGCACCCCGGAGCCACGCAACAACACCAGGTACACAAACACTTGAGCTTTCATCCTACAATGAAATGTGTATTGTTGTTTGTTTTCCTAATGTCACCTTTATGTCGTTCACAGACCTTCTCCAAGCTCGCAGCCGATCAGGAGAGCGTCCTCCAGGTCTGTCTCCCCTCAACCAGCTGCTCAGAAACGTCCAGCCCCGGTTTCTGCCTCTCCCTCACCAGTACGCTCTGCCAGTGGTTCTCCTCCTCCGCCAGCCAAGAAACCCAGCAGTGGCTCTGCCAGTCAGTCTCCAAGCAAGGTTTGTCTTTCAGTCAAGTTTTGTTGTGGCATCAGTCTTTGAAGAGCCTTTATTCACATAAAATACCCTTTTAATCAAGAAAAAATACACAGGTATCCAAATGCATATAAAGTACATATTCCCCTGCCAGATTCTTTCAGAATTAGAGAAAAGTAGTAGGGTTGGGGGAGAAGCATTAAGTGATCCTTAAAACCGTCAACCAAGTTCCATGTCATTTCTTCAGTGCATTAAAACTGAAACCACAGAAGACTTCTGAAACTTGCTCAAATACACTTTTTTTTTATTTTATTTTTTATGCAGCCTCAACAGACAGATATTGAGTCATTTGACTTCCTGAAAACTAGTTGTGAAATAAGCAGGAAGAAGGGTAGTAAAAAACAATATTGCTGTTTCTTACAAGTTAATGAAGCCCCGTACTCGTTCTGTTGCAGAATTCGGATGTTGATGGCAGTGGAAAGAAAAAGAAGAAGAAGAAGGAGAAGAAACACAAGAAAGACAAGAAACATAAGAAACACAAGAAGCATAAGAAGGAGAAGAGCGTCATCGCCGCGCCTGCTGACGGTCAAGAGAACCAGGCCGTGGAAGAGGACGGAGAATCAAGAAAGGTACAGAAACATCCAGCATGAATCAGGAAGGTCTCAGCTGCTTCAATCACAGAAAGCTTGTGTTGAGTGTGCGTGTTGTCTTCTGTCCAGGAATCAGAGAGTGAAGTCGACGACAGCTTGGACGATCTGGAAAAGCACCTTAGAGAGAAGGCTCTGCGCTCCATGAGGAAGGCCCAGCTGTCTCCATCACAGATGTCCTGAAAACAAATAAGGCCCCCCCCCCTCTTGAATATTTTCCTCTCACTTTTGATGTTTGCCATCAACCTGGTTCAGCTTTAGAATGTTGAAATTGTTCGAATCTGAGTCCTGTCTTTCTTTCTACCTATTTGGTACAGTCTGAAGAGTGTGTTGTTGTTTTTTTTCCTTCAAGAGCTTGATTTGTCGGTTTTAGTGTGTTATCTGAACTGCAAAGAAGCTTGTGTTGTCCATAATTCTTTTTTAAAAATTGTTGAACAGGGAAGCAGTTAAAGCTGAAGTTGTAAGCTGGGCAGGGTGATAATATTTTCCACAGTCTCCAGTTGAATTCATTGAGGAAATGCTTGCATGTGCAGTGATTTGTCTCCGATGTGCATGAACCACTGACTTTGAAGCATAGGGGCAGAACCACCATGCAGTAACATGGTTACTGTTTCTCTCTGTGCTGGGAATGATCACACAGCTGTGGGTGCTCTTAAAGAGGCAGTAACAGAATGTTTTGTCCAATATTGTAACTTAACGTTTGGCAACTTCTAACCTGTTTTTTTTTTTTCCCTGTCCTCAAATTTGTTGTTTGAAGACAGACAGATAATCTGATGTAATGATACATAATTTTTCTTCCAAACTGACTGATATACAATTTCAGTTGTACCCCTGAACCGAGCTAATCTCTGTGGGACTGCGATAGTATGATTTGTATTTAGTAACCTTGGCTCTGGTCACCTTGTCATCCTTTCAGAAATAAAACCTTTTTATAGGAAAAGTGTTTTGTGATATCATTTAATAACTGTCCTTAAGAGATGATGGTGGTTGTTCTATCATATTTATATATATAAAGATATATATTAGTGCTGTCAAAAATAAAGCCTTAAACAAATTAATTGATTTGAAACGTTTAATTCGTTAAAAAAAAATTACGTAATTAACGCTGTTTTGGTTACTTCCGGGTTTGTTTGTTGTTTTTTTTTACTCCCTTAACTGACAGGCCACCTGTACAGCTTGCGAGCCGTGTACCGTGACTTAACGAGCAGCAGGTTAAGGAGTGGAATAATATTAAGACAAATTTTCACGTTAAACTGCTAAAGCTGAAGGAAATACTGCAGGTAAAATGTTCATTTCTCCTCTGTCTCTCTTTCCCTGACTCTCCTGTGCACTGGATGTGTATGCGTCTGTCAAGTGTGTGATCGCGCGTGTGCGCGTCCGCTACACGTGTACGCTTGAGTGTGCTCGTTTGTGTGTTTGAGTGTGTTAGTGTCTGTGCGCATTCGCGTGTTTGTCTGTGGATAGTACAGTATATTATTGCCACTTTGTTCATGTAATAAGTTCACAACTTTGTTTCTAGAAATATTCAAATTCTCAAAGTGGTGGACGTGCACTCTCACAAAACCCAGAGTCATGTTAGATGTTTATAAATTAATTTTATGTTTATATTTATTTTGCTAATCTAGGAGAGAAACAGCTTCACATAAAGCTAAAACGACGTTATAAAACTACTTCCAATTAAATCTAGTCTCTGTGTGTTGAGTCCACATTAATTCTGTGGTTTCTGGCATCAAGTAGATAAACCAGCTAAACTTTATCATGCACCTGTTAACTCGTCATGACTTTTGAGTATCTTGTATCTCTTTACTCATTTTGTGTATCTTTTCCGAGCAGATTAAACCTGCATTGAACAGCAGGATCTTTCTGCTCTGACGCTGATTCAGCTAGTAAAGCTTTAATCAGCTTCACAGTGTGATTTTTCAGCTGAGGAAACTCATCTTTACTTGTACATCAAAGTCCAAACTATTCCTTTTTAATTAAGTTAATGATGTGTTGTTCTGCATCAACTGGGATTATTATTATTCTGTTGAATAGCCTGCAAGTTACACTAAAGAAAAATGTTGGAGTAAATAAGTTCACAGAGGAGTTAAATAAGGCAACAGCAATAACGACTGAATTACTGTACAACAACAATGATCACCAGCATACCAACACCAACATACAACATATGCACACAGAATGTATGTAGACCTCTATGTTAATGGTTGTAATTTTATTTTAAAGTTACACTTTTCCATGAGTTATATTTTATACAGGTTTGTTTTTCCAGACAATCTGGACTGGACTACACTGACTAAAATGTACTCAATAACAATAGTTCTTTAAAGTGCAGTTCCAAAAACACAAAGAGTTAAACTTTTTAACCAGTTATTTTGCATTTTAATTGCATGTTACATTTGCTTTTATGAAATAATTTAGTTCAAAAGCTACATTTCTCAGACATTAAAGTTAAACTGTGAACGTTAGCTTTATGTAAATTTTGTAGTTAAACAACATATTTTCCACAAAAGTATATGCTTTTGTAAAAAAAAAGAATAAACTAAAAGTAAATATAAACTACTCGGGCAGCTTTTTAACTGTAGAAATTCTGTTTTATTTAGCTGTATATAATATTGTTTATCATATAAATGATAGAAAGAAAATTATACTGGCATTTTTACCATTTATGGAGATATAAAGCTGTATTTTTATATGTTTACAAAAAGTTGGGACATTATTTCCAACTGAAACTCCATTCACTTCTGATTTTAATGTGAATTTTAAAAAGTCAATAACAGTCCAAAAACTTTTCAAAAATATTAATTGAATAGAATAATGTGAATAGTTGAAGAAAAGCTCGAAAAAAAACCTCTACGCAGGGTGTGCGTGCGTGCGCGTGCGTCCACGCGCCCTCCTCGAACCCTCCCACCTCTCGCGCGCGTGTGATGACATCACGCCTTTAAATATTCCCGTGTCTTCCTCCCTCCCGTCGTCCTCATCCTCCTCAGTCTCCTCCAGCCGGGCTCTGGTCGTCTGCCGATAGCTTCACCACTTAGGAGCCCAACAGCAACTATTGTTACCCGGCGGCGCCTCCTCCTGCTCCCGCTGCGGCTTCTTCCAGCACCCCGGGTTCTCCCGAGGAGCAGAAACAAAAGAGGGTTGGTGGAGAAAAAGAAAGAGCGGGGTCCTTCTGGGAGTCGGGCGTGGTAGCAAAGGGGGAAAAAAAGTAATAATTTAACGGGGAAACTTGAAAGTAGCATCCACGATGTCGCTGTCGGTGCCGCAGAACGGGGTGAAGGCGGACAACGAGCCCGTTATCGAGCTGTTCGTGAAGGTAAGCTCCGTTCTGGAGTAACGTGTCTTCATCCACACCAGCACTCTGGGATTACACACGCTTTGTTCCAGGTTTTTTTTTGGAAATATCGAAACCTTCCAGTGAGGAGTTTTGACTGTCGTTCGGGTCAAGCTTACTATTTCTGGCCCGCTTGAGAGTTTTTCCAGGCTGGTTTTGTTGCCGCATTGAGCTGCATTGTGGCCATGTGGAGTCTGCAGTGTCATGAGCAGCAGGGCGGATGCAGCCCCCCTTCTTCTTGTATGGACACAGATCAGCCTGCCACGCTGCTAACAAAAGCCTCCACAATGTAACCCAGCTTGTAGCTTCATAGCATGGACACACGACGTCCAATCCAGAGATTTGAATGTATGTTTTAGAACTGGGATCAGCTTGTTATCGGTCAGTGTGCAGGGATAAATCAAGCAAAATCTCTAAAGACTGTATAAATGTCACCATCCTGTTCTTTACTGCCTTATCTTTCTGCATCATTTTCCCAGACAGTTCAGCACATCCTAGTAAATTTTTTTCCTGCCTCAAGGTTTATTTTTTCTTATCAGGATTCACTATCAGCTTTGAAGCACTGCCCCTTTTTCCCCTCAAAGTGCAATCACGCATCTCCGCCTCAGCGGTGACCGTGATGATGGTGGCAGCCACTGAATGGTTGTTTTCTGTCTTCAGCCTGTTGCTTTCCAGGGCGGGAAACCAGCGATGGAAAGAAGAAAAGAGGGGACAAAAGGGGGGCTCGGGCTGTGGGGTCCTGAATTGACTGGGAGAGGAGGCGGATGGTGTCGCTGAGCAGGGCAGTGGATAATGTAGCGCAGGGTTTTTGTTTTTCCTGCAGCACCAGACTTTCACACGACACATGCTTGATCTGGAGCAAAGTCGAAATCTTTAGTTGAATACTTTGGAATGTTTTTCAAAAAATCTTGTATATTATTATTTTTGGCTATTGGGATCCAACAAAAGACATTGTAGATCTGCCTTATTTAACTTCTTTTTTTTTTACTTCTGTTTTTTTTTTGTTGTTCTTTTTTCAGTCTGACTTTGTGGGGAGTGGTCTTCTTGAGTAGGCTCGGTTCAGGCAAAGCAACCAGCCCCTCGGTGTGACGGAACAAACTATCTCGAACCATTTCCATAACTACCTTTCACTGCCTGCAGGAGAAGTTACATCATCCTGAGGCCTGGAACGTTTACACTTGTGGCCAGCTCTTCCCTCTCCACCCCTCCCTCCCCGGGCACTGCTGCCCAAACTTTCTTCCATTGCGGGGTTTTTTTTCTTCCTCTCAGAGGCGTAATAGCCTTCCTTGTCCGCAGGCCTCCGTGTCAGTACCTGTGTCTGAAACGTCCACATCTATTATTGACGCCGTTGTTCTCACAGCGCCACATTAAACACAGTCACGGGAGACAAAGGGAGACTCGCAGGTTGCTATAGGCGCATTGCTGTGAGCTGCGCCTCTGGGAACAGCTGATAACAAAACTGTGTGTGCTCTCCACACACACTGCCATGTCAGATCTGTTGGAGGGCTGCCACATCTCCGGGCCCACTAATTACACATCCAGAACGCAGGGTGCCACAGGGTCGTGTTTGTGTAGGCTGAGTCGACAACGACAAAGGTTTACACATTAAAAACAGCTTACTGCCCCCAGTGAAGGGATACGGTACTCCGATCTTGCAATTTTTACGACGAGTTGGTGTTTGTAGCAACAGTTGTCATATTGCTATGGGAACATTAACATTTGCTCATCAGTGACTGAAGGTGTGGAGGTGAAGTCTGTAATCGTCTGTTTATTGCTGTCAGCTCCTTTTTATAAACCAAGTTTAATGACTTTGTTAGGGGGCGATTGACCCTTGAGCGGATTGCACCACATGAGTTTCAATATCGGTTTGCTCATGCTTATCAGTATGCTGATGTCTTTTTGTGAAAAAAAAAAATCAAAGAAAGGTAGTTACATGAGTTATATCATAGCTCAGATGTTTGAAAGCTTTGACTTTCTTGATTACTTATCGCAAAGTCAGAAGACCCGATTTCTTAAATTTTTCCCGTATAATGTTTTGACTTCAACTCTGTCGTTTCTATTCTCAGGATAGTGATTTATTCCTATCTTTTGTGGATATTTTTCCAAATGTAATCTCTACAGTTTCCATCGTCATTCAATATTTCCCCACTGCCATGCAAAGCTTCCCTGAACGAATTCAGGATGTGTATGCAAAGTGAGTCATTTTCCACCAGTGGTATGACCCGACTGTATGTCTGAGAACAGAATACAGATGAGTCAAAGAGAAACAGACGGTCTTTATCTCTCCTCTTGGTGTGCTTGTTGGCTGTGCGCGTGCCAGGATCACACGGCCGGTCGCAGAGCCTTCTGCTGCCTCCAGACATCTCTGCTCTTGCCAGCAGCGTCTGCTCCGGGGCCAGGAAACATGTTTAAGTAGTGCTTATGAAAAATCTGAATGGTATAATGCCCGTCTGTTTGTGGACGTTCTTCGTGACACTCCCATGGGAACCACGGACGTGGAGCGCCTGCGTCATGCCAAGTACTGCTCCTAACAATGCAGCACATCTGTTGACCCGATCGCGATGAAGCATTGCCAAAAAATTCTAGTTGGGAGAAAAGGATCATGTGGCCCTTCCGTTTTAAGCCCGTTCTAGCTCATTTGTGACAGAATCACTATGTAATCTGTTGATTAAGGTTTACTTCAAAGGGCTTTGAAAGCACTTGAATTTCCTCCAAGTGCTATCAGCTACAACATGTGACATCGGTCACATACCTTGTGATGGACCATTTTTATTGGAAAACCAAATGACCCTTTGGAGGAGTTATTAATATCTTTAGCTACATGCTAGGCTAAGTGTGGCTTGTATACATTGTGTAATCCCTTTCCCTCACCAGATTGAATCCCATTGCCTTTTGTTTTCCTTATTACCTTTAAATAAATAATCCTTACCCTCCTGGGAGGTATTGAGGCAACTCAGTGTTGCTCTTTTTTTTTTTTTTTTAATGTAAAAATCAATGGAGCAGTTTATTTTCCCCAAGTAGCAATGCTGCCGTCAGCATCATGAGTTAGGGGACAAAGATTAATGGCTTGCTGCTGTTGTAAAGTGCAGTTGTTTCAGCTCTGTGAATTTTGCTTCTGCAGCACCTGCCAGTCACTGGTTGACCGACTGTCTGGCCACTGGCCTAATCGATCTGCTGGTGTGTTATTACATCAGTCACTAGGGTTGACTTGGCATCTATCTTTCTGTTTTTATCCAGCAGGAGAGCAATTATTGCAAAGGATCATCCGGATTAGACATAAACTGAATATCACAGAATTTTCTTGCCATCTGAAGGAGGATGTCTGCACTGATTCATAGACAAATGCATACGCTTTAATGGCCTTCAAAAGCAGTCCAAGAGTAAATAAACAAGAGCTGATGGAAAATGTTATTCAGTCGTTCCACAGTACAAACAAATCTGTAGTAGACCTGCTTCCATTTTTAAGCTTGTTTCTGGTTATAGATGCTTCTCATCATCCTAGTTGTATTGGGAAAGAAGCTGCCACTGAGCCAAGCAGAAAAGCCATAAACAACAATCTCACAAGAAAACCATGAGTGGTCTTCATAGCAGATGACTGTATAGGGACACTGCAGTTTCCTTGCTAATGTGGCCTTGATGCAAATCTCATGCAAATCTCTTTGCGTCCCAAGCCACGGTCAGATGGAGTCAGAAAAGATTAAAGCTGGATTTTACTTCACCAAATCAAAGGAAGGCAATTAGCCATATGGAAACTGTTGTTACTGATAACGAAAACGGAGGGTTGAACGTTTTAATTGTGGTAGATTTGCTTAAGAAGCACTCTTATAATCAAGCACCTCCCAGTTTAAGACAACACAACAGATCCTTTTCAGATCTTTTCTTTTTGTTTGTTTGTTTTTGGAATGGCTCAGACATGGATGTGAGCATTAAAGAACTGAAATATACGAGGAGCTGGTCGTAATGTTGTGTAATCCCCCAGGAGCATGATTCTAAAAAGCCCCCCGAGCTCCACTCCACAGTTCCAAATGTTTAGCTTTGGTGTTCAGTGAATATGTTCTTTCAAACTGGAAGGGTGTTACAACCAGTCTGAGTAATTAGGGGCTAGTCCAAACACCTTCTTGATTGCCACTTTTCTCAACCTCTGGCTCTTTTCATGGCTCTTCCTTATACTGTGGACACAGGGAAATCCTGTTTCTCTCTTTTCAATTAACACTGCGACCCAAATCATTTTAACCTCCCCTGGGAGGCTGTTGTCATTGTGGATTACTGATCTTTCAATGTCCATTGGTAGCATGAAAATCCAACTGTTGTGTGAGCACTCCCCTCGATCCATCGATTCGACAGAAACATTTACAGAAGGTGCTGCTGTAACTCTGAAATAATGTTTAGCAGACACATTCACCTTTAAAAGCTTAAATTTCCTCATTGCTTGGAGGAAGAACTTGTCCTGTTTGGGCTGCCCACTCCGGAAGCTGAAAGTTAATGAAGCCGTTTTCCTATGACAGGAAGTGAGGCCAGCCTGGAGCAAGGTACAGAAGACTGCAGACTCTGAGGAACTGAGCCAACTATAGTCTCATTTTATGCATTAGTCTGTTTTTCTTGGTATCAAATGAGAATTATATACCGTATACATTTATTTTAGCTGTTATAACTTTCCAGATCAGGATTCTAAGCAAACAAAGAAGCTTCTGGCTCTATCTCTCGGTTACATCACCATCACTGTCACTGTTGCGACTCCCAAATGAGAGGAATCTGCCCTGCAGTGTAACTCAATCCATGTCAACACGATCCAGACTGCTTGTGTTTCAGAGCCTACCAAAGAGTGTGCAACCCAAAGTGTAGCGTCTGAATATTAAGGGTAGGATAAGGTGACTGGGGGGCTTCGTTCTTGGCTGTGTATCTCTGCATAATGCTGTGTCAAGTGTCCAAGTGATCCAGTGAGGCTGCCTTTTGTCTTTGAAGCCCCGGCAGAAGGAGGCGAGGAGAGCACAAGACTTGTGCGTGATTCGTGATGTGAAAAGCAGCGCACTGTCTCCCAGACCGGCAATGAAAGGCGGCCCAGTGGCAAGTCGGAGTCGAAGCTCTGTGCCCAGAAGGGCTGATGAGGAACTGTGTTTGTGTGGTAGAAGCTTTTATTTCCGCACCAAATCAAAACATTAGCTTCTGTTATTCACACACCTCTTATAGCAGTTAGTTTTTTTTTGTTCTTCAGTCATCATTTGATGTTCCAGTAATTAAGGATGTCCGTTTTCCCCTTTGTGTGAGTCAGACTCTCCATCACATGTATTTCTATCATGATGTCCAGCCATAACCGCAGTGTAGGGAAGTCCTGCTGCTCACTTTTTCTGTTAATGGCTTTCTTACTAAGTATGTGCAGAATGTAGGAAACGTCCACGTTACAAACTTTTATTACTGCATATTTGACATGTATGGGAGAGGCATGCTGGGGTGTTTAAGGCTGATACACAGCTTTGCAGAGATATTCAGGGTTTTACTGAATCATCTCAACTTTGCATTGTGAAACTTTTGCCCAGTAATGTGTGTTGGTGAGGAAGCACGAGTTTGCCTTGGGTTTGTTGGATGTGTATTTTGGGCGGAGAGGTGATGCTAGGGCTTGTTTTAATTTGCAGCCTGCTGTTTGTGTTAGACACTTGCAACAACAGGCAGATTGTTGGTTCATGCTAGCTCCCACATGGCTGGCTATTTGTCTTTCAGCATCTGTGTTACTCATCACTACCACTCACTCTGCACACTGAGAAACCCGAGCTGTGTGTGTGTTAGTGTTATCTCGGTTTTATGAGGCCATATTCAGCTGTTTAATATTATTGACTAATCGTTCGTCATTCCTGCGGCATGGTTGTGCCTTGGGATGATTTTTGAACATTGGCCTGTAGCTTTCCACAGGACTGGATGGTTCCTTCGATGGTGATCCTGCCCTCCAGCACAGTAGCCCTGTGTCTGACTGAAGGTTTCCACTCGGTGACGTCAGCCTGACTAACAGCAAGAGCGAGGATGTGATGCCGTTTCCATGTTCCAGCAGACACAGACTCATCTGCACACACTTCTCGGAGCATGATGGGAGCATTTGTCACCAACGTGGTCCAGCCCAAGTCGTTATTTCTTTATTCAAATGACAAGTGCTGTTAGTGTCAGATTTCAAAAGTTTGTAATAACTCTGTGTACACCAAAAGCAAAAACTAATGTGCCCCGTTAATCACTAGAAGCAGGACATTGGGAAAATTACTCTTTAATCCACTCAACCTGTCTGTAGTTTGAAAACTCAGCTAAGACCACCATGAGCTGAGCAACCATGTCGAAAATAGAGACTTTTTGGGTCTAACATTATTTTAGCCAACGTCCAGACTCTAGACCTCGCCTGTATGCTTGTCCAGCAAATACTGGGCGAGGGTGAGCCGTTTCCATGACGCTCCTATGGCTGCCCACCCACCAACGGACATTCCTGCTGTACGTCAGGCAGCAAGAAGAGGAGGGGGAGGAGTTGGGAATGCTGGAGCGGCTGTTATATCGCTGGTTCCTTATTCGGTCAAGTGTGGCTTGAACTTGCTGAGCAGCACAGCCAATTTAGAATATGAAGTGAGTTGAGGAAGAGGAGGGGGGTGTTGAAGAACAGGCCACCATGTTGCTAAAATTAGGCGGTGAGCAGAGACTGGGAGGACCGTGACCAGCATGAACGGAATACATTGTCTCTGAAACAGAATGTCTCTTAGATAATCATGTGAGAGTTCTTCAATCAGTGACAAAAGGGAGGAGTGGATTTTGCTTCTTTATGTGGTTGCTTGTAAAATGTTATAGGACTGGACTTGGGAAGAAGATCCCGTTTGTGCTTGTTAAGTGAGTGATAATCAGCGCTCAGACATGTTGAGGCCTTGAATCATGCTGGTTGCTGCTCAGATATTGGACATTGCATCAGTGAGCACAGGGGCACGGTCAGAGGGGAAATGGTAAGAGGTATGACCTCATCTTGTCAATGAAGAGATGTTTTTTTTTCTCCCTCCCTCACACACACACACACCCACACCCACATGCTTGACTGGAGTCTCATTGTCCTATTGTGTGGACCGCACTGTCCTGGACGCTGACTCTTCGATAACGTCCAACTTCAACCATTACTGGCAGCCTCCACTGAGCAGCTGTATGTACTTGGCATCGCATAAACAAGCATATGTTGACTTGCCATCCAACGAGCCTAAATAAAGCTTGACAGTCTGTCGGCAGTAGCCAGCTGTTGCTGCCTTTTTAGACTTTATTATTACTATGGTAGCCGTTTCACACCACATGGAAATATCTGACAGAAACCGTGCGGCCATCTGCAGAACGTGAGTCATCTTTAACACTGGAGGAAGAAATCACAAGCTACACACTGTTGCTATGTACTTTTGCTGTTACGGCTTGGGTTTGAAAGTGACTCGGTTTACTTTTTGGAAAATGCACATCCTATTTAACTGTTATGCTTTGCCTTATAAGGAGCTCTTCTGGCATCATTTCTCCTCTCGCTCGTGTGTTTTATTGGGGTGTTTTCCTTTTCTTTTCTTTTTTTTCCTGACCATTAACGGATGACGTACCTAAAGTGCTACAAACAAAAAGAGCTTTGTGTTGTTGCTGTATAGGAAGTTCTCCAGAAGCTGTTTTCCCCCTAAATGTCACATTAGAATCGCAGCTTTCTGAAGAGTGTCAGATGGATGACAGAGGACAACGCCTGTCCTGAAAGTTTTTCTAACTTTTGTTTTGAGCTGTGACGGTGTGATATTCTGAAGGCAGATTAACTCTGGTGTCACTTAGTGATATTATTCACCCAGTAGATGACCACCTAAATTTGGCTCGGTCGGCAAAATGTAGGGCAGCTGCTGATTCAAATGAACAGCAGAGGAAAGCAGCTCTTCCAGCAGCAGCATCATCATCTAAACTAAACAAAGCACCCTGTTTGGCGGGAGAAGCAGGACATTTCTTGAATAGTTTCTCCCTCCTTTTTTTAAATGGCCTACCCCCCTCCCCCCTTCAGACTCCAGAGGGGCCCAGGATAAGGGGAGTGGGATAAAGAGGGAAGAAGAGCCAAATGAGCCAAAGACTGCACGGCTCCTGTAGACTGCAGCCTTTCCTCTTACTTAAAGCATCGATTACCGCCGCTCCTCCACATTTTGATCCCTAATTTCCTCCTGATTTCCTGCACTATCTTTGTCTCTCCCCGTGCAGCAGAACTCTGCTGTCAGTCTCTGGCACAGAGCTGTAATCGGCCTCACTGCAGACTCCAGAGGGTCGGAGGCCTGCCATGTTTCTCAGAACAGGCGGAGAGAGGAAGAAGAAAAAGTGCAGAATGTCTTTCTCAGCTGCGGTGGCCT
This sequence comes from Parablennius parvicornis, assembly GCA_900302745.1. NCBI lineage: Eukaryota > Metazoa > Chordata > Actinopteri > Blenniiformes > Blenniidae > Parablennius > Parablennius parvicornis. Next base: position 8,611 of record OMNM01035230.1, on the reverse strand, counting down.
GTTTCTAAACCACTCGAGACGCAGGACTGAGATGAACTCAAAATCGGCTCGCGGTGCGGAAGCACAGATCGCTTTTCGATTCACAAATGATGTCCCCTAATGTGCTTTGCATTTTCTTTTTTAATCTGTACCAGGACACAGTTCTGACTTCCCACAGTTCACCTGTGAATGACTAGGGCAACCC